>VDFB02000017.1:3667143-3730098 GCA_007258455.2 Sequoia sempervirens | reverse complement strand
AAAATATTTAATATTAATTTAAAAGAATTTATATTGAATTTGTTGTTTAGAAGGAAATTAATATCTTTTGATAATAAATTAAATGTATATCTTTTTAAATAAGGTATTTATGATATCTGTAATATTTTTACAATAAGAAAAATTTATTCTTGAAAAGTTATTTTATTTTACGAATATACATATAGATATACATACATATATACATACATACACACACACATATATATATATACATATATATATACATATATATACATATATAGATATATGCATATACATATATACATATATACATATATATACATATATATATACATATATATACATATATATACATATATATATGTATATATATATGTATATATATATATATACATGTATACATATATACATATACACACACATACATATATATAAACTATTAATGTTACACATAGTCAATTAAATGGGTATGTAGATAAGAGAAAGATATAGAATTATTTTAGGAGACATATTATTTACTACAAACATAAACATAAAGTTTAATCTTGTCATTTAAAAAAAAAATCAATTACATTATCTACTTTATATTTTTAACCCTAAAGATCAAACAAGGAAAAATAGTAGATGATACATAACCAACATACACAAACACACTCATTAAAATATCAATCTCAATATTGTATTTAGATGTTTAGATTTAGGTTGAAATCAAATATTTGACAAATGATTCTATATAAAATACTTAAAAATTCAGTCGTTGAAGTTACCAAATATGTGGAATATAAAAAAGAGGGGTTAAGATGATGTTAGATGGATGTTCAGGCTCTTGAATTCCAAGTATTAGTGACCCATAATGAAATAGAATCAAATTAACATGGTGTTAAAATGTAAACATTTTTTATTGATTAATTATACCATTTTAGAATTAAAAACACAACCGCTAATTTAAACTCTATGAAATAAAAGAAACATTGTAGGATGAATTAAATATATTAAAAATTAGACAAAAGCTATCAACATGAAGTCGAAATATTCTAAAATATTTAGAACTACAACATAGATGTTTTAAATTGTGCAAAATGTTGTATGACACTATATAAATGTTCCACAACCAATAAATTAGGAAATTTTTCTAGAAAATGTTAGAAAAATGTAGTTAATCAAAGTCATTATGCATAGACATTGCAACACAAATGTGGAAGAATACTTGAAATCATACAAAATAGTCTAAACTAAATCATTACAAACCTACAACTCCAATGTTATCTTAGGACCAAGGGTCACATTAGGGATGACAAAATGCATACCGTAGATTTTGAGTACAATAAGAGGGAAACTCACACAAGTTAAGAAAACCCATGTTCCAAACCTAAGAATACCATAGCTTTTCTTAGAAAGTACAAACATTTTATATTCTTGCTAAATGGATGTGCTCTTGGATGCAGTTCCCAGGTCCGATGTTATATACACCTTTGTTGGTGTTAGATGTGATGGATGATCAATGTTGATTATTTTTTATTTTAAATTTTTTTACTTACATATCTTAGCTTCATAATTTGATTAAGGATGATTATCTATTAAAAGATGGATGATTGAAATTTGATTAGAATAGAAGGTTAGGGATTTTATTTTATTGATTAAAACTAAGTTATTTTTTCTACTAAGGAAAGCTAAGAGGATAAATAGTGGAGAGTACATATCAATGAAGGGTTGATAGTGAGTAATGGAGTATTATTAAATGATTAGTGGCAGACTATTGTTTTGTTATATTAAAATGGGTGGATAAGATTTAAGAATAGTTTAAATTTTGAGTGCTTTTCTAGATTCAATGGTCACAAATAGTTATATAAAATAATTGCATAATGATAAATAGTTTCTTAATTTTTAATTGTGAGTGGGTGAAAGTGACTAGTTTTTTTATTAATTGTGACTAATTATTATATTAGAATAAAGGATACCATTGGAAATTCAAAAATTTATGCTTAGAATAAGATGGAAATATGTGCAAATGAAAGAATCATCATTCTATAAGAACCCTTACAGTTTCAAACTAATTTTTTTCCCTTCATTGGTTTGAAATTTTTTTATTTTCTCTGCTCGCAAAACACATAAGATCTTTAACTTTTGTTTTCAAAAAGGGTTTATTATATCATGTATATTAAAAGGTTTCAAGCATAAATAACAAGAGATGAACTTGAAAATATATTTTAGGAAATCAAACAAGTCACATAAACATAGATGAACATACCCAACAATGATAGCTTATCTTATTATTTGATTTGAAAGCTAATTATAAATAGAGAGGGATGGAAGGTAAAATTAGTTAAGTATGATTTGAATTCCAAACCTTCAATTACATCCTATTGTGCCAAAACACAAGTCCAAAGCCTAGTTGTATGAATGGAAGATGAAGCTATATGAAGTAAGATGATATGCCCATTTGGAAATGATTGAAATGCGACTGTAGCAACCCACTAGAGGTTGTAGATGCCAAAATACTCCTCAAATATGAAAATGAAATCAATTTGATGACTGATGTCACAAAAGTATAATTATGCATGATGCTGGAAATTTCTAGATATTCCCTCCTTTTCCAAGAAAAACACTTGAAAACCCTCTTCTAGCAAATATTGATGAAAGTGTCACAAAAAAAAATCCAAATCTACAAATGCAGTTGCGCTAAAACACTCTAGTTAAGCTCTATGATGAACTTTATTTGACTTCATCTCACATGGTGGAATGGGTTCATCACCATACCATTGTATTCAAGGGAGAACCATCTTGAATCAACTAAAAATTTATGTCAGTAAAGAGACAACTCTCTTCAAACTATCTTATCAGAATAGTAACATAAAACATGATATCTTACAACCATCTAGGCCTTCTTAAATAAGGCTCCAATTCAAAACCTCCTTTAGAAGAGAATGTGATTTATTTTTAATAAAATATTTAATGAATTCATGGCTAAGGCACTTAAACTGCCCTTAGGGAAGATTTGATTTGATTTTAATTAAAATTTTCTTTCCCTTCTTCTCTAAGGTACCTAAGCTGCCCTTATCCAAGGATTTGATTTTATTCATTAAAATATTCTTGTCCTTCACCAAGGCAAATAAACCGTCCTTATCCAAGGATTTGATTTTATTTATTAAAATATTGGTTGCCTTCTAGAGCCATAAGTGTCCTCATTCACCCTAGGAGAGAGAGAATTGACCTCCTTGTTTGCTTTGACTTGCAAGTAGACCTCCTTGTTTGCTTTGACTTGCAAGTAGACCTCCTTGTTTTCTTTGACTTGCAAGTGGACCTCCTTGTTTTCTTTGACTTGCAATTAGACCTCCTTGTTTTCTTTGACTTGCAAGTGGACCTCATTGTTTGCTTTGACTTGCAAGTGGACCATGAGATATTAATAAAATATGATCAACATAATCCTTTTTTTTGTTAAGGATAATTCCTCTCCAAAATTTATGATTCTTATAGCTAATATCATTCCCTTATCTCACCATCTAATACATGAGAATGTTGGATGGGCTGTAATCAAGTCATCAAAATGTCACTCTGAGAATAAGGACATTATAGTCCTCCCTTCTCAAGATTGCTTTCCCTCAAGCAATCAACATATAGTTGACTACTCCACTCTAACTAAAATGCCAATAGATCATAATCTGTGAAGCAACATAATGGAATCCATATGAAATGATGCACCCAACCAGTCAATACATAGATCCTAAACCAATCTATCCATCCTGTTGTAAGAGATGCGACTAGAATCTCTCACGAAGTCACCATGAAACACACATTCATTATGGTAGACCAGTAAGAAGATGTGAAATTGAGCTCTCATATGCATATAAACCAATCCATAAGTCAACCAAATGGTTCTATGATGACTCAAACCAACATTAAGACCAATGTAAATGGTGTCATCATAAACACGTATAAGTAGATAATTCATCTCATATGCAATATCCATCAAATAGATATTCCTCCACACATTCCCAAGCAATTGAATAGCTGGTGTAATCCATTTCAAATCTGAATGTGCAATGGAAACCCAAGTAGGATGGCCACAACCAATGAAGAATCTAAAAATATTAAGTCACCAATCAACAAGTAGATAGCTTCCATATTATAAGAAAGTGGTGATATAACCAAATATGAGTTATGGATGTCTTCATTACAAACTAAGGGAAACTCTTGAGTGGTCGATCCACTATGAGTGTCATCAATACAATCAACAACACTATCAATTAAATGACCAATGTCAACTAAAGATTATGAATTATCCTCATATATCCATGTGACAAAACATATAGGCATTCTCCTATCCCATTCCATCATGCTTGAAGTATTCACTAAACCATCCACATGATATGTCTCATCGATCTCAACACTACAAACATATAAATAATATGAGTTTTATGATTCATATAGATTTATTTGTTCAATTTTTTTAGCTATCATAAGAGGCTTTTTCATGATATGATCAACCTTGTTAATATCATTCTTTAGAAAAAGAGATCTAAGATAAGCCTCCCTTTGTTTTCTTGTTTGATCTATGTAGTGAACTTGTTCTTTGACTTATAGTAGATGTTGTTTTGCAAGGGTAGCCACTAACTTAGCCTCCTTGGCCCTTTGTGACCATATATCACATGAAAATATTGTCTTTTCCACATCCTCCCAAGTTTGATATAAAAAATTAGAATTTTTGATGTAGCCATGGCCGGAGGGTCCTCAAAGAGAACAATCCAGACCATGTAGCAAGAGTCACACAATGGAAGCAACACAAAAAATGGAGGAAAATACAAATTCAAACATTCTTATTATAAAAAATCTCAATTACAACTAGTCAGTAGCATTCAGGTTTACAAATTTGATTCACAGGCCTAATTACAATATGCTAAAAAAAAATAAAAACTTATATGTTTGACCACCTTAACTTTGTCAAAACTTCATGAAATTCAATTTTTCTTTTTTTAATCCTATAGTATGTGAAGCATAGAATGTGACACATATTTTGGATTCAAAAAATGTGATACCATTTGAAAGCTATGGATGTTTTTCAATCAGCCTATCAATCAGAACTTTAGTCGTAATTTCAATAGAAAATGAATAATAATTACTTATTAAATTCAAAGTAAATCATAATTTATATCAATATAAATTTGAGAATATCCTTTAAAGACCCTTTTCATTTCATCAATTTTGGGTCAAACAATAGTCGTTAATCACATACCCATCATATTGCCACTTTTTGGCCCATCATGATCCTGCACATACCCATCAACTAAAAATTACTTTTAGTCAAGAGAGCACTCTCTTAAAACTGTCTTAATAGAATAGAAACACAAAACATGATATCTTATAGCAATCTAAGCCTTCTTAAAAAAGGATATAAGTCAAAACCATCTTTAGAAGAGAATTTGATTTGTTTTCAATAAAATATTCAATGACGTTATGGCTAAGGCACTTAAACCCCCCTTAGGGAAGATCTAATTTTATTTTATTAGAATATTATTTGTCTTGTTCTCCAAGGTACCTAATCCACCCTTATCCAAGGATATGATTTTATTCATTAAAATATTTTGTGCCTTCTTCACCAAGGCACCTAAGCCATCCTTATCCAAGGATCTGATTTTATTTATTCAAATATTGGTTTCCTTCTCCCTTAAGTCTTCTAAACCACCCTAAGAGAGAGATAATTGACCTCCTTAATTTATTTCACTTGTAAGTAGACCTCCTTGTATTCTTTGACTTGCAAGTGGACCTCCTTTTTTGCTTTGACTTGCAAGTGAACCTCCTTGTTTTCTTTGAATTGCAAGTGGATAGGTCCTTGTTCACTTTGACTTGCAAGTGGACCATGAGATATTAATAAAATATGATCAATATAATGCTTTATTTTTTTGTTAAGGATAATTCCTCTCCAAAATTTATGATTTTTATGGCCAATATCATTCACTTATCTCTCCATATAACCCATGGGAATGCTAGATGGGCTAGAATCAAGCCACCAAAATGTCACTATGAGAATGGGGACATTACACATTCCAAACCTAAAACTTTCATATATTTATCTAAGAAAGATAAATCACGTCAAATTTTTACAGAAAAATAAACTTTTATGCCTTGTTGTTTAATAGATGTGCTTCTTGAATTATGGATGTGGCTTCTCTTATGTTATGGAATATGACAAGTGATATATGCCTATGTTGATGTTAATATGGTGGGGAGATGATGAGTATTATTCTATGTTTCAATAACATATACCTAAAAATTTTATTTGCATGATTTGATTGAGGATGATAGTTCATTTATAGATGTGTTGATGTAAAGATGGATGGTTGATATTTGATTGAAATAGAAGGTTGAAATTCAAAAGCTTGGGTAAGTATTTTCTCCTCTCAGGAAAGCTAAGAGGATGAATGATAGATTGCAATTACCATTGGAGGCTTAGTATTAAGTTGGAAAATCTTTTGGAATGATTTAGGGGATAGTGTGGAAGGATAATCTAGAAATAATGAGTTCCACTTTTGGGAAATTCACTTTTTTGGAGGGAGGAGGGAAGATTTCTTAGGGCACCTTTGTTCAAAGATATTTCTTCAAATGAAGGTCCTTCACTCAAAGGTCTTCCTATAGAGACCTTTGATGAAAGGTTAACCTTTCAGTGAAGATATTCTTCATTCAAAGGGCCTTTTTATATTGAGAATTTCAATCAAAGGACCTTAAGAAAAAGGGGCTTAGCAAGACAATTTTTGTTTCTACTTCAAAATTTCCTCAAACATCTAGTTTTAAACCTCAATTTTGACCTTCAAATATAGTTAATAAGATAATTTGCAAGATTGTAGTCCTCAAAATGATCTTTCTAACAAGTATAGTTTTGATATGTTTTCATTTTATTTGTATTGAATTTTCAACTTTTGTTGAACATAGAATTTTCACCAAACATCACGTTCTTCTTTCTACACAGGTGGAAAAATAATAAATGATTATTTTTGTTGTACAAAAAATTCCTTCATACTAGGTATCGATGTCCCTATTTCACCAAAAAAAAAGAATTCAATATATACAAAAGTTATGCTAGACAACATACACCTATATCTAAATTATAGTTACAATGACTTCAAAAATTAATTAAAAAAAATGCAACAAAAAATTGTGAAAAAATATCCATGTGCACTAGATATTGATGTTTTAAAAAACTATATTTTAAAAATTAGAATTTTATTCTTTCTAGAAAAAAGTTATGTTCAGTGACATAAACGTTACTTTCTAAAAATGTTGTTTACTATCAAAAACTTGTTATTAAAGGATATATCAAGAGATTCACAATTTATTTCAAAAATATATATTTAGAGTCTACACAAAAATCACCACAAATCACTAGTTTGAGTCATCTTCAAATTCTTAACAGTTTAGCTGCTATAGGTCTCAGAAAGTGAAGATGTAATTAAAAATGTTGATATAAATGTCCATCTTGGCCAAAAAGTGGGACTCGTTATTGTGGGATTACCCATGTATGGATGAGATTTAAGATTAGTTTGAATTTTGAGTGAGTTTCTAGATTTCATAATCTTGGGTAGTTTTATGAAATTGAATAATGAGATAAAAAAAATTGTTAATTAGGAGTGGCTAGAGGGAAATGAGTTTTCATTAACTGTAAATAATTGTTAGATTAGGACCAAGGGTCTTATTCGGTATTTTAAATTTATGTACAATAGATTTAAGGTATAACAAAAGGGAAACACATGAAAATTAAATAATTCCTACTTCAAATTTAATAATACCTTATATTTTGCTAAGAAAGATAAATTTAAATATTTTCTATAATAAAACTAGCAAATATATCATTTTTTGAATGAGTGTAATATTAGATGAGGTTGCTCATGTGTTATGAAATATCCCAAGCGATATGAACCTATTTTGATGCAAATATTATGGAGGATTAGCGAAGATACTTTGGAATTTCAACATGTACTTACAAATCTTAGCTCCATGACTTGATTGTAGATGAGGTTTTATTTAGATATTTTTTAATTTTGTGGTGTATTGGATCTTATTCATTTTGATGTGTTTGGTCTTGTATATGTTCCTTCAATTGGTAAACCCACATATTAGGTTTCATTTATTGATGATTATAGTAGGACATGGGTATATTTTATGAATAGTAAATCTAAAGTTTTCAATCGATTTAAAGAATTTAAAGCAATGGTTGAATTGCAAACTAGAAAGAAAATAAAATGTTTGAGGACTGATAATGGTGGTGATTTTTTCTCTAATGATTTTGAGAGATTCTATAAAGATTGTGGTATTCATAGATAGAAGACAACTCCAAATTCTCTACAACATAATGGAGTTGTAGAAAGAATGAACAAGACACTGATGGAGAAGGCTAGGAGTATGTTAAGTGGTGTTGGCCTAGAACAAAGGTTTTGGGCTGAAGTTGTTCCCACTACTTGTTATTTGATTAATAGTTTTCGAAGGTGTGACCCTTGGTCTTCCTTGCAGCACTAACACTTGGGTTTGTGGCATGGTCTAACCACCTCCTGTAGTTCTTAACTGAAGCTTGTATCGAGCATTGATAGGTCAATCTTTTGGTGCAATGACAAGTCCAACAATTGGTATCAGAGTTGGTCATAGGTTCAAGTCTCATGCTTGTGTTGGGGGGATTGTTGCAAGGTGTGACCCTTGGTCTTCCTTGCAACACTAACGCTTGGGTTTGTGACATGGTCTAACTACCTCCTGTGGTTCTTAACCGAAGCTTGTATCAGGTATTGATAGGTCAATCTTTTGGTGCAATGACAAGTCCAACAAATAGGTCTACTATATTAGCTCTTGTTGATAAGACACCTATAGAGGCATGGTTTGGTTGCTAGCCTTCATTAAGAAATCGTAGAGTTTTTGGTTGCAAAGAAAATGCACATGTGCCAAAGGAGAAGCAAAGAAAGTTGGAGAACAATGCTATGAAATGTATCTTCATTGGCTATAGTTACTGTAGACATGCAAAATTAGCATATTGCATTTAATCAAGTCCATTCATTAAATAAATCAAGTTTATTTAATTTATCTCTAAGGTCCTCCATGTAAATTAAATAAACACTAACATTATCCCCCTTAGCTAAATAAATCAAATATTTATTTAACTAAATCTTTATCATTTTCCATCTCCTTTTTGATTTAGTTTAATCCATAAATCTAAAGAAAAAAGGTCAAATCCCCTAATCCTCTCTTAAATTAACTAAATCAATATTAAATCTAATCTTAATGCAAGTACCATCATCTAGCTTTTCCCACTTCCACAAATAAAGGATTTTACTTAATTTATTAAATCTCCATTTTCCATCAACATGGCATAAAAATGGAATATTCCCTCAAGTTTGAATTCAAATCCAAGTTGACTTGTCCATTCCAACATAGCATTAATTCTCCTCTTACATGTCCCCCACTAGGCATTTAAGACCCCTTCTTCTCCCTCCAACAAGCTAAATTTGAAATTTGAAAAGGTCATCTAATGTCATTTATTGGCATATTGACCAAAACTTGCACATCCTCCATCCACTCACATGGTGACAAGTTGCACCTTTCCATTGGTTGAATGTTAATCCCACATTCACCCTTTTTCATGTCTCTCTATCATTCTCTCCTATAAATAGAGAACTCATCCTTTGCATTTGATCATCTACAATTCATGCAAAGTTACTCTCTTCACATTGAGAGCTAATTTTGTCCATCATTGAATTTTCATCATTTGCTTGTCAAGGGTTGGGAAAGGGTCACTTTTCACAACAAAGTGACACCAATACACTATGGGATGGGTATGCATTGTGCTTCTTAGATTTTTTCAATTAGTTTATTTTGTCATTTTTTTTAGGAAGTATGGTGTATTATCTCATAGGAGTATTTGTAGGTTTGCATGAACTAACCCATGTTATGGAGTTTAAGCTTTGTGCAGATTTAATTGGTGCTCACATATGGTGCTAGGAGGGTTGTGAATCATTTGTTGTGCTCTACTTTTGATAGTCTCATTTTACTTCTAAATCTGCTTCTTAAGTATAGTGAGGTTTTTGTTTTTCTTCAATAAATTTATGCGCATTATGAATCATTTGTAGTGCTGTCTCTTCTTTCTTCTAAGTGCATTGGTTTTTAACTACTCTTAAGGCATTGTGATAATTTTGAACACTTTGGAAGTACATTCATAAGCTATTGTTAGCTACCACTGAGCCTCTGTGACTACAAATAGATGTGATTGTTGCATTTTCTGTGTGTTTTGACTAGCATGTTTCAAACAAGACTTAAAATAGTAATAGCTATCGATTCAGCCCAAACATACCGTGTACCTTATGGTTCTTAGAACTACATCTTCAAGTAATCTCAAAATCCATTTCCATACTTAATGCAAGTCATTACTATCTTAGGGGCTGATACCACCTAAGGCAAGTTGGATTTATGAGAACAGTAAAAGGTAACTTTCAGTACAACTTTGTGTATGCAGGTTATAATCCAATCGATACTTAGTTAGTGCATGTGATATATGGAATAGATAATAATGAAGACAAATCTATTTATCTTTCCAGTAGCAAATTCTAGTAACAAAATCTGACCTCAATTTGCCTCATAACATCACCATATCTGTCTTTGGTAAAATGTGGTCTTGTCCCAAGCGATACCCTAAATGTCCTTTCCAAGCCAAGCTTGTGTAGATGTAGTATCAAAGAACCTTCTCACCATATCAACGTCCTCATCTGATGTCAATGTCAAATACATTTCACTAGTCAATTTGCATTGGATTCTAAGTTTTTCACATATATTGGGGCACAACTTTTCACTAGCACACATCCCGTAATTGATGCATTCCATGAAATGAAATCTAATTGGGGAAATATGTCAAAAAGCAGCTGTTTACATTCAAAGGAGCTATGTTTCTTTTTTTAGTGGACGTTGGTCAAGGTTGTGGGATTTGGCTTTACACCTACTAGTTGCAATAGATAAAAACTTTTAAGTGTTGTTTGGTATGCCTGCTAAATGCATTTTCTTGAAAGTTTTTAACAAATATTTATTTGCTATTTTTTTTCATGCACCGGCCAAAGGCATTTGTTTGGAAAAAAATTAAATTCTTTCAAATCCATGAATTGTGCCAAAACTACAATCATTGCATTTCATGCGATCACATTTCTATGAGGCATTCTATCAAGTAGTTCAAATAGCCTGCTAATAGCATTTTCTTGAAATTTTCTTAATGCCTTTTTAATAGATCTTTGACAGATCCTACAATCATTAAAGAATTTGGTTCTACACCTATCAATGCTAGAAAGTTCCCAAAGCCTTTTCAACACACTTTCATTGGTGCATATATTCGGTGATGATTGCATTCAATGGGATCAATTTTTTGGGAGGCACTCTATGAATTCATGTTCCTTTTCCATGTGCCCCTATTGTTGCTTACATTTTTACTAGGGTAGTTTGCATCTGCAACATCTAACAAAAGCATATCTATCATATATATTTTAGTAGACAATGTATTGTGCACACTGCTTTAGAAGTCAAATATTATACAAATTTTCATTTTGATTAGACTTGTTAGAAGTGACGCTTCTAGGGGATTGATGAGAAGATTATTTAGTTTTGCGGAATGGCTGCAATGTGAATGGGAAAACTGTACTGACTAAAAATTTCAAAGATGGTAATGTTAGGCTGTCATTTATTGATTTTGATATGATAGTGATTATTCTCAGGCACTCAACTCAAGATAATCAAAAACCAAATACCTCACCAACTAAAGGAACTAAAAGCATAAGGCGACCTCCTCATAGAACTTTGCCACATATTTGTTTCTTTGAATACCCATGGAATTGGCTAAATTATTTTGTCTATTATCCCATACTTGATTCATTGAATCATTTTCTTATTCTTTGAAATTGGTCTGTTTCCTGAGTCAAAATTTTATATTCATAGAACTGTTGGTTAAAATGATCAGTCTTGGCCTATCTGTAAGGAACCTTTCTGAGGTCAAGTTTTATGCCATTGGTTTTTATGGTGTAGAGGACAGGTTTGTGTGCATAGTTTTGACTCTTTAAATATCTCTTTAATATTGATTTAATGAAAATATCATGCGTATGGACAAATGGGATCCGAGCTTGGGCCTGAGCTTGAGCTTGTGCTTGAACGGGAACTTGTGCAATCTGTGTGGCTTGAGTGACTTGTTAGGCTTGCATGGCTTGTTGTTGTTGTTGTTGTTGCAATAAGGCTTGGGCTTGTGCAACTTGTTGTGTGACTTGGGAAACTTGAGCAACTTGCACAACTTGAGTAGCTTGTTGAACAGCTAGTTGCACAACTTGTTGTTTTTGTACTTGTAGGAGTTCCTTTTGATAGGTAGCTTGCAAAACAATATTGTATTGGCTTGATGTGTTTGAGTTTGGTGGTAGTGGTGGTGGCGGTGGATTTGGAATGGCACTTGTTGTGGTGATGAGAGGCACTATCATGTTTATGATTGGGATTTGAGTGGTAGATGGTGCAATCAATGTGGTTGGTCTTTGAGAGACCATGTTTTGAGATGTTAGAGGGGTGGTTGATGATGTGATGGCAATGGTTTGCATTATCGGGATGGTTTTCATCTATTGTTGGGATATCGATGGCAAGGTGGAAGTATTTAGAATGATGCTATGATTGATGCTTGGTGGGTTGATCTGATTTTTTTGAGTGATGCTTGGTAAAGGGGCAAGTCCTAAACCAAGAGATGATGTGGATATTGATGTGAATGGTGGAAGTGGTGGAAATATGAGGGGTGCAATCTCTTGAGGAAATGGTGTAGTGTCGAATATGCCCCCTAGTCCAAATATGTCACCCTCTCCTTGCGAGGTTATGGGGATAGAGGTTTTGGGTGTTGCACGAAATGATGGCGATGATGGGTTGTTTGGATCATGAAAGGTGAGAGGGACATATGGATGTGATTGATTTTGGGATATGGTTTGTCCCAAGATGGTGTTTGCATCCAAATCCTAATTGTTTAAAAGGGGGTGTGTTTGTAATGCATTAAGAAATGCACTTCCCTTGTTAAAAATGGGTTGATTTGGAGTGATAGATGATGTAATTTGTGGGATGTTTTGAAATGGGTGGTAGATGAAATGGGGATGGTAGATGAGATTGGAGGAATGACCCCAAAAGATGGTTCCACATTAGTGCTCACATCAAAATCTGAGGGGAATTTAGCCCCTTGCTTTGCTAATTTGAGCATGTATAGTGAGGGATTGATTCTCATCATGATGTTGATAATCTTATGATTCTCTGGATTTTGAATTATTTCAGTGATTTCCTCATGTGACATTCCAAAGGGATTATTGGTAAGATCCTCCACTTGGACACCTTCCTCTTGATGGTCTTATGAAAATGGAGGAAGGTTAATTGTGAGACTGCCAGACCCAATGGGATTTATTTCAGGAGTGGTTTGACTCAAGTCACTCGAAGTAGATGTTTCTTTGTTGGCTTCCATGTTCCTCTTGTGTTGAGATCTATTTTTCACTATAAAATAGGGATCAATTTTCAAGAATATGGGAGATGAATCTCTAATTCTTTGGATTGATATATCTTTAGGTACAAAAAGAGAAATTTTTAGGATGATTTAAAGATCAAAGGATTATAATGATATGGATGTAAGATGGATGCTTGATAGATGATTGGAACTCTTGAGAAAATATTGAAGGGTATGCTAAAATTGAGGACTTGATTTGGGATTGATTTTGTTTTGGATTTTGGTGGTGGACTCATAAACTCTAAGAGGTTGGATGTTGTCCTAGAGTTAAATCATCTACAAGATGCTAGTTTGTCTAGGTGTGCGAAGAAGGATTCATCTAAAACACTCCTATCCAAACAAGATGATTTTGATTAGTTTGATAATGAACTCCTAAATCCCAAGATGTTGGATGTTATCAAGGGATGAATTTGTTCACAAGGTTTGATAATTTGATCAAATATGTGGAGAAGGATGCATCTACACACATTCAATCAAACAAGATGATTTTGGATTGGTTTCAAATGATTTTCCCAAGGTTTAACATGAAGGATTTTTCCCAAGATTTTCAAAGAGTTGATGATGAGATGATTAGTTTGATTTTCAAAGATGAATGAAGGTTTGATTTTGATCCTAGGTTTACCTAAAAAGAAACTTTCTTACCATACCTCGATTTTGAAGAACAAGATTTTCCCTAAACAAGATGTTCAAACTCCCTAAAAAGATTTGGGTTTTGACAGTAATAGAATGAGTACAAACTAGGATTGTTTCTTGAAGCTTTTCTATAAAAGTTAAAAAGAAGTCTTCATCTAAATTCGTATAGCATTGACACTTTTGGTGATCTTTTAGACTAAAATATTTTACCTTCGGTTTCTTTATCTTGATCTTGCATGAAATCACTAGAGACGCGTGTGGGGTCTAGTTGTTTTTAGTCTTTTCTTAATGACTTTATTTTACCACAAACACTTCTTGAATAACTTTTCAAACTAGATGTCCAATGTCTCAACTTCTTCTCATTCCACAAGGTATATCATGTGAAACTTTGATGAAATCAAGTCAAGGGTTACCTATTGTTAACTTTAGTAAGCGAATTGAGATATAATCCAAGTGTTTAGAAAAATCTAAGGATAAATTCCCAATGACAAGCAATAACACATGAATTTGGTCAATTGTATTTGCTTCCTAAAGGGTTTGAAGTTTTGATGGAAATGTTAAATGTTTGTTTCCAAATGTTTTTGAACAAGAAATTTTTTTTTAAACCAACAACAATCACAATCCTATGGATATGAAAGACTATATTTGTTGATTCCCCACTTGGACAAGTTTATCTATGCTTATTTTTAGGGAATGGTTAGATGCTTGACCCCTTTGGCTCCCCTCCATGACACTCACTTCTTCGGGTAGCCAAGCATCAGTACCCATGAAACTCCCATGGAATACTTTCCATTTCTACTATAAATCGTAAAAGTGTGGGGTGGCTTCAAAATGACCATTCTTGCACCAACAAATAGACAGGGATTTTGGCCTTTCTACAAAAAGGGTTTTAATTTGGAGTTTTCATTCGTAGGAGTTGACCCAGCGTGGTGAGAGACCATTGCTTCCCTTCTCGTTGAAGCCAACCGCATGATATTGTCCTTTGTTCCAATAACCACTTTTATATCCTGTATGGAAATACTCTTGGCTTTAGAGTGTTATTGGTTGAGTCATTCCCTTGGGTGAGTACTTTTTCCCACAAGGTAGGCCCTCTAAGATAAAAAATAGCGAGCAAACATATTTGTAACTTGATTGATCTTTGTTGAGAAACAAAGAGAGAATACATGTGATAGGTTCCACTCACACTCGTACAATGTTTTGTTCAATTTTAAGCCAGAAATGAAGTGTGGAGGCAATAACTTTATCCCAACCTAAGACCACCAAAAAGTCTTTTGATTCTCAAGATCATTGTGAGGCGCGAGAGAATCACATATGTCTTTTCAATGGTGTTAGTTTGAGTAAGTAATCACAAAACAAAGTAGCACATGTTTATTTTAATCCCATAAAGTAATGATTTTGATTCATTTTAAAGCACGAAAATGAGATATGAAAGTTGTCTTATTCAATTAACTAACCTCGAATGAAATCTAGTCAATTTGCGTAAAGTTTATTTTAACCCTTTGCAATGAATATTGAAATCTTTTGTAATGTTTGATTTAGAGCCCAAAAAGAAGTGAGTTAGTCTAAAACAAAAAATTAAAGCATAGAACAAAATCCTTAAGCATTTAAAAATGCTTTGTGAATCTTAAGTTTCAATGCCCAATTCCTTAACTCCAATCTTGATTTATTTTTCACTTGATTACAATGCTTTATTTTGATGTCAACCTTCACCTATAAAAATTACAACAACAGTAGGACCAACAACAAGTGTTGTTGGTACAACAACAATTACAGGCATATTTGGCATAGCAGCACATGCAAACATCATCCATTAACATACCAACCAATCCACCCATCCCACTGACAATCGAAGCACCTCAAAACACTTTCATCCCACCCCTTGATCCGCAAAATGATGTGAAAAAACAAATCAGGTTTCTCTTGCAACAAGTGCTCGACCTTCAATTAGGGAAAACCACAAAAACACCCAACAACTTGTGTCTTTATTCATTTCACAAAAGCCTTGTGATGAAAGCATTCCCAAAGGGATTTGAGATCCCCAAATTTGACAAATAGCATGGGATAGGAAACCCTAAAGATCACATCAGGGAATTCCAGGTTCATTGCATGGAAGTCGCATATGACGATACCTATTTGATGTAGCTATTTCCTAGGAGTTTGGCTGGACACGCCATGGAATGGTTCTCTCTCCTACCTATAGGCATCAAGACATTTGAAGAAATCATATACGCATTCATCAAAAAATATGCATGCAATATTGCCATGGATGTCATTCTAGAGGAACTATCGACTCTGAAACAAGGTAAGAATGAATCATTTTCTTCATTCCTACAATGATGGCGATCTAAGGGCAATCAGAGAAAAGGGGTTATATGCGAGGAACAAGTGTGCACTATCATATCTAACCTTGATAGCCTCTTGGCATTCCATCTCAAAGTCTAAGGGATCACCACATATGACCAGTTGACTTCCAAGGTGCTTAGCATTGAATGAGCCCTTATTACACAACATTGAAGATCAACTTCATATCTCGAATAGTAGAACAACAACCCATCTACAAGCTATAATGACAAACCTCGCACATGGGAGAGAAATAATTTTTTTACCAATGATGGTGTCATCAATGCAAAAATTGTCATTAGTGCCCCTCAACAATGCACACCCACACCACAACAACAAATCCAAAACCATCATCAAGCTAATACGACAACATAGTATTCAAACAATCAAATAATCAATAATGTGAACGATCAAAGGGGACCACCCCAACGAAACAAGAATTCCACCAAGTGAAAGTACACCGCTCTTACGAAACCACTCAAAGTCATCATGAAGAAACTAATAAACAAAAACCTCATCAAGGCTCCCACCTATGAGAATTACCAGGAACTAGATGTGTAACCTCCTTGGTACAACAAAAATCAGCTCTGTGACTTCTAGAAAATCAAAGGGCACACCAATAACAATTGCATGAGGTTAAAGAACCTACTCCAAGACCTCATTGATGAAAGAATCATAAAAGTGGAACAACTAATAGGAAATCAAAATCTTAAAATATACATGAATCTGATGCCTAACCATAACAATAAATGGAACAATAACACTAATAAGGGGAAAGGTACCTTCAAGAAAATGAATCATGTGTACAACCATGTCATTGCATCCCTGGATGACTACTGTGCTACCATTACCATCAAAGGAGCCCATGTCGATTGTGGAGTCACCACAAGAGGTAGAAAAGTTACCATCGCAAGGTCATCTCAGCTAAATAGAGCACCCGTACCCAACCCCAAATCTGTTCCCAATGGTTACAATGTCCTTGATTAGCTAAAAATAACCCCAACACAAATCTCCATCATGGAGTTATTAAAAATTTCATCCACCCACAAGAAAATTCTTGAGAAAGCATTGGCTTCATCCACTGTCATAGATCTTGATGCCGAACAATTCCAAGCTATGGTCGAAAACATCATAACTCCAAACCTCCTTACGTTCTCCAATCAGGACTTTCCTGCTCAACCATCTCACAATCATGCACTCTATTTAGAGGTACTGGTGCATGCAAAATAAAGTCAAGTGAGTCTTGGTGAATGGAGGTTTAGGTTTCAATATTTGTTCCCTCAAGCTCATTAAGAACCTAAAAATCTCAGAGGACTCCATAGAAAAAGGAAAAGGTATTACAATCAGAGCATATGATGATAAGGAAAGAGTGTCCCAAGGCACAATCCAAATCCCTATTCAAGTAGGGCCAGCCATCATGGAAACCACCTGTCAGGTCCTGGACCTCGACTTTCCTTATAACATTCTCTTAAGATGTCCATGGATCCATGCAATGCTAGCAATAGCATCAACCTTCCATCATTGTGTCAAATTCACATATGAAGGACAAGAGGTCACTATCTATGGAGATCCTGAACCATTCTCCTACTACAAGAACCTAGTGGAAAAATACTACAAAATCCCTCAAGTGCCTAAAAATGATGAAGGACCATCAACACCACACGTTGATCCAACCACTCTCGCTTCCACTTCTATGATAGAGACACCTGCCACTCCTGCCATCCCCACCAAATCTGATATCAAAGTCATCATCCAGGACAATGGTTGCGAAAACTATATGATTCCCAAAAATGCTTTTGTGGTGGGAGAGTTACCACAATCTCCTAGATCATGAGGATGTCCACAATCAATTGAAGCCTTGACATCTCAAACATCCCCTAAAGAATATCCCAACTTCAGAAGTTGGGGAGATCTTGGCCGAGAAGTCATAGAGGAGTTCCCATCTCATCTCCTATACCAAGATAATAGACCAACAACCAATCTACCAATGGATGATAGAAGCAAAGGTTTGCAAATGATGCTCGCAATGGGCTATGATAGAAACCAAAGACTTGGAAAAATGACAAAAAGATTCTAATACCCATCATTCCAAAGAATTGAATGAGAAATATTGGCCTTGGATGTAATCCTCCAAGTATAACCATATGTGGCCAAAGTCCTCTAGTTAGAAAGGTCAATAATCCTCCTCAGCAATCCACAATCAAACTTCATTTACCCGTATCTACAAGTCGAGTTATAGACAACTTCACATTTGACATAACTGACATCTATAGCAGTACTAAAGATTAGTATTCCATAATAAACCTACCCATGCCCTTCGAGGATACCACCCTTCTCATGATTAGCACTCTATCCTATGAGTCTAAAAGTCAAAACCATGAAATTTGTCTAGTTTACCCACAACTCATGGATTGTGACCAATGAGGACCACAAATTCTTGACACATTAAAAAATGATGAGGCACTCTCAGAATTCATGGGACTACGGGATAATATTCCATGTGGGGATTACAAATTAGGGTTCATAATTGAACTTGATACACATACATACTATGGGGAAATGATTGAATCCCTTAGTTGCAAAAGCGAAAAATTGAGAATAATCTCTAGTTCCTTGAGTGAAGACCACACTATGGCACTCTCTAACCTAAAAAAAGTAAAAAGAAAGGACACATCCAATAGTGAAAACCTCTCTAAGGTTCCTAAGGATGGGGGATTCAATCTTCCTTTTAGATCTCTTCATCAAGAAAAATTAGCAGTCATAGTAGAAAAATGCAATCCAGTTAATCTAGGAACAGAGTAGATGCCGCACATCACATTCTATGCAGAGTCATTACTATCAGAGGAGCAAGAGCTCCTAGCAGCCTTCTTGAGAGAAAGACAAGCTAATTTTGCATGGAGCTATGCAGAAATGCCTGGGTTTGATCTAGAAATTATAGTTCATCACCTCACAGTATACTCTGAAGCAAATCCTATTAGGAAAAAGCTCAGAAAATTGCACCCTCAAATTGCCCTACTAGTCAAAATGGAATTGAAGAAGCTACTAGACTTATGATTAATCTGACCAATTGACTATCCAGAATGGGTTTCAAACCTACTTCCTATCTCAAAACCTGATGGGGGCATCTGAATCTGCATAGATTTTAAGGACTAAAACAAAGCATGTCCAAAAGATGATTTCGCATTGCCCAACATTGACATAATTGTAGACATGATGGCAGGACACAATTTTTTTTCCTTGATGTACTGTTTCTCAGGATACAACTAGATAATGATTGCTAAATAAGACCAACACAAAATGACCTTCACTTGTCCATGGGGGACTTACTACTAGAATATGATGTCATTTGGCTTGCAGAATGTAGGAGCAACATACCAAAGGGCCATGACATTAATCTTCCATGACATGATTCATAAAACTGTTGAAGATTATGTTGATGAAATACTAGCCAAATCCAGAAAGAGGAAGGATCACATAGCAACCTTAAGTGCCATTTTTGACAGGCTAGAGGAATACAAGGTTCGATTAAATCCAAAGAAGTGCCTCTTTGGTGTATAATCAAGAAATTTGGTAGGATACATAGTATCAATGAGAGGTATTGAGTTAGATCCTACCAAGGTAAAAGAAATCCTTGAGATGGAGGCACCTAAAACATTGAAACAATTTAGAGGTCTCCAATGAAAGCTTCAGTCCATCTGAAGGTTCATAGCACAGCTAGTAGATAAACAAAATCCATACTCTCACTTACTTCACAATGGAGTAGCATACAAGTAGGATAACAAGTGTGAAGAATCCTTCAATAAGATCAAAGAATATATGCTTACATGACCGGTCCTCATGCCACCGATCCCAAAAAAGCCATTAATTCTTTATGTGTCAACAACAACAACAACCCTCGGTGCTCTTCTAGCTCAGCATGATGAAAGAAGGGCATAAAGGGCCATATATTACATCAGCCACACAATGGTTGGGCATGAGTTAAATTACTCATTCATTGAGAAAGCATGTCTAGTAGTAGTGTTTGCATCGCAAAATTCAGACACTCCATGTTGGAACACAAAATCAAACTAATTGCCAAAATTGACCCCCTCAAGTACTTACTGTCAAAAGTGATTCTTACAGGAATGATGGCTAAATGGGTTATGATATTATCATAGTATGACATTGAATATGTGGATTAGAAAGCAATCAAAGGTTAGGTAATTGCAGATCAGCTTGTGAAAGCACCTATGTATTTAGAGTATCCTTTCATCTTAGAGTTTCTAGATGAATCCATCTTCAATCTCAACATAGCTGACCATTGGGAACTTTATTTCGATGGCTCATACATACAACATGGATAAAGATCTTGTGTCTTTTTCATCACCCCACAGGGGGACTATATACCTAGATCATATAAATTAGCATTCCCCTGCACCAACAAAATTGTAGAATATGAGGCTTTAACCATAGGTCTCAGAATAGCAGTGCAATGGCACATCATGGAGCTTAGAGTATACAGAGACTCCCAACTAATAATAAACCAAGTGAACGGTGAGTACCAAAATAAGGATGATAAGCTCACTCCATAAAAGAAATTGGTGGAGACTCTCAAGGAATCCTTTATCGAGATGGCATTTGAGAACATTCCTAGAGCAAACAACAGAGTAGCAGATGCCATGGCAATGATTAGATCCCTACTGGACATCCCTCACAATGTTCCAAAATATGAATTCTTGGTAGAGTAGCTTCTCGTGCCCACATTTAAGGTACCAGAGTCAAAATTCCTATGTGAAATCATTGGTCTCAGTGATCCTTGGTACCATGATATTTACATCTACCTATGAATAGGAGTCCTCCCTGCCAACCTACCTTCAACCCAAAATGAACCTTTTTCAAAAAGGCATCATGATTCATCATCTTAGGAGATACCTTGTATCGTAGGAACATAGAAGGAACCTTATTATGCTGCCAAAATGTTGAGGAGGCATTGAATTCTGTAACTAACATGCATAATGGCATATGTGGTTTACTGTTGAGTGGAATGACCCTAGCCAAGAAATTGCAGAGGATGGGGTATAATTAGCCTACAATGGAAAGGGAGACACATGACTACAAAAAAAGGTGCCTACAATGTTAGTAACATGGGGACCTCATCCATGCTCCAACTCAAGAGCTTCATCCCGTCATCACACCATGGCCCTTTTCGCAGTGAGGACTTGATCTAATTGGAAAAAATCACTCCCACCTCATCTAATGGCCACAAGTTCATCATAACCACCACTGAGTACTTTACCAAGTGGGTGGAAGCCATACCCATGACATACATAACTGGGAAGCATATATTAAAGTTCATCCTAAACTATCTAATTTGTCCCTATGGTGTCCCACAAGCCATTATCTCAGATAATGGGACACCATTCAAGAATTAGGATATTTGTGACCTTTGCAAAAAATTCAAAATCCAACATTGCTTTTCCACCCTATACTATCCCCAAGGAAATGGCCAAGCAAAAGCTACCAATAAAACCATTTTGAAAATCCTCAAGAAAATAGTCAATGACGTAGGTCGTGACTGGCATCTGTAGCTAAATCTCACCCTTTGGGCCTATCAAACCAGCATTCGCACACCCACTAGCGCCACCCCCTTTTCCGTGGTCTATGGATCATAAGAAGTATTACCCATTGAGATCGATCTCCCATCACTGAGAATATCACTACAAAATCTCATCATGGATGAAGAATATCAAGTATCAATACTGAATGAGTAGCGTATAAACACTTTAAATCATTTGTAAGTCTATTAGAATAGACTCAAGAGAAGCTATAACAAGAAAATTAGAAGTAGAACTTTCCAAGTTGGAGAACTAGTACTAAAGGAGAATCAGAAGAATGTCCCAAATCCAAACAACAAAGGTAAATTTGAACCCAATTGGTTGGGACCATTTGTTATCACAGTGAGATATAAGTCAAGGGAATATCAGTTATCAACACCCAAAGGGGAACCTTTGCAAGAGCCCATGAACAACTCTCATATCAAAAATTTATATGCCTAATCTTTCAAGGTATAGAACCAAAAAATCAAAAAATCAGAAAATGTCCTCAAAAAATAGTTACCTTGATGAAAACCTAGAAAATAAGCGTCTTGGTGGCAACAAAAAAAAGAAAAAAAGAAAAAAATCCAATAAAATTAGAAAAGGATAAAAACAGTAAAGAGAAAAATTGTCCTCTAGTGAAAACCACTTCTGTGGCACTTTGGGCAAGTACCTTGGTGAAAACCTGGAAAACAACCACCTTGTGTAAATAAGCACTTTCCATCCACCAGGATCTTTAAGACTTGTTTTGCATCATCCATCCATTAAGCTTCTATCACCCACCACATTCCATATCTCCATCCATTATCCATCTGCATCTACATCATAGCTTGGTCATGTGTTTATATCATGATCCCTCCTAGTATTACTTGGCCCATCCTCAAGGCTAGCTTGTCCTACCTTTATTGAAGTAGTCTATTGCATCACGCTGGGGGCATGTTCTCATCGGATTGGATTTGTGTATATTTTTGAAGTCCTTAAATCAGAAAATCCAAAAACATTCATAAAACCAAAAAATCCAAAAACTTTTGAAACATATAAAAATCCAAAAATAGGTCAAAAATTTGGTCAAAAAGTCAAAAATAGAGTCATCTTGTCAAACTAAAGGTCTCTAAGCCTTGAACATAGGAAAGTTTAATCTTTGATCATCCCCCAAGACACTTAGGTTAGTCCTTTAGGAGTTCGTCATAATAAACTGACATTTCATCATGTATATCTTCATCTGTAAATCGGTCAAGTCGTCAGTCGAACTACGTGGTCTCTGCGTGTATAACATAGGAAAGGCTAATCTTTTGATCAGCCCCCAAGGTCCTTAGGATAGGTCCTTGGGTTAGTCTCTTGGTCAAAATCTCAGAAAACCCCAAAACATTGGAAAATCAAAAATCAAAACATTTGAAAAATCTCAAAAAATACCAAAAATAGCCTCAGAATATTTCAAAACTCCAGAAATATCCAAATAATTAAAAAAGTCTATTTGTTTCATCTTGCTTTCACCTGCAATAAATGTCACTCATAATAAATTTATCGTCATCTTCAACCTTTGGTGAAACAATCAGAAACAAGTCTAGCAGGTGAAAAGTGAAAACTCAAATTGTTAAAGTCTCAAGTCTAGGTTAGTACGCAAACAAGATTAGTCAACTCTTTGTATCAATAACCTATCATCCAATTAGTCCCAAATCAATCATCTGATAACATCATGTCCTAGGATGTATCCTTCCTACAATGGGCATTATTTATCAGAAAGAACACTTTGGATAAACGAAATGATGTGTCACCATCCACTAACATGTCCTAGGATGTATCCTTCCTACAATGGGAATTATCTTTTGGCAATAGTTTCGGTTGTTATCCATAAAATCACATTTCCTTTGTGTTAGCAGTATTGAAGAACATTAGCTTGTTTGTTTACTTTCTCTTTCTCTTTTGACTTATCTCTTTGCACTCATTCCAATAACCTCTTGATGATTTACAAACAAAAGGATTTAGAGAGATAGGAATGGAGCAATGATCATTATCTTTTTATCTGTTGTGCTTGTTGGATGTTTTTGTAATATAACCTTGGTCATGTGTGCTTTATTTGGGTGTAGGGAGGACTTTTTAGGTATCTTGTTGACCACATAGGAAGGCTTTCTTTTCTATGTTTTGGTCTAAGATGTTTGAAATATCTAAACTACATTTTAAATGGCATTTCGTATGTCAAGTGTGAATAGGAGTACTCCTATCTGATTATCGAGTCAAATTCCATCACTAAGTGCAACGCCATCCTAGTTCTTTATACCTTGATGCATCGTGCTTATGTGTGTTATCAAACATAAGGTAAGTGGCCCTTTTAAAATCCCAATTCTTAATAAGAAAATCATCCATTTCTCATCATCATCTCTCATAAAGTTGGCTTGTTGGATCCTCTTGTCATCATCTCATTTCTCATGTCTTCTTTTTCATACTAACATCATGTCAGGATAGTCAATCATCATAGCCAATGCATCCGTCTTGCATCCACAAATCATTAGCATGCAAAAATCTCATAATCATAGCATATCACATCATCCATCTCATCCATCTCACCATGCATTACATTATCATTTGAGTTGTTTAGGATAATATAGACTTGTTAGTCTAAAAATATTAAAACCATCTCATTTGCATCATCATCACAACCATCCATGTGTCCATCTTGAACCTCTTTGTCACAAGATTGACACTCAAATCAAATCTTTTCACACGATCTCTTGAGGGAGCAATCTACCAGTGTACTTCTTTCCATTGGGGCATCTGAAATTTTTTTTTTAAAAAAAATTGAATTTTGATGCAGTAAGTTTATTCTTTGAACCAATGCAGCAAGTATATTGCTTCAAAGAGGGGCAAAATGTAGACATGAAAAATTAGCATATTGCATTTAATAAAGTCCATTAATTAAATAAATCAAGTTTATTTGATTTATCTCTAAGGTCCTCCATTTAAATTAAATAAACACTAACATTATCCCCCTTAGCTAAATAAATCAAATATTTATTTAACTAAATCTTTATCATTTTCCATCTCCTTTTTTATTTAGTTTAATCCATAAATCTTAAGCAAAAAGGTCAAATCACCCAATCCTCTCTTAAATTAACTAATTCAAGATTAAATCTAATCTTCATGCAAGTACCATCCTCTAGCTTTTCCCACTTGCACAGATAAATGATTTTAATTTATTTATTAAATCTCCATTTTCTATCAACATGGCATAAAAATGGAATATTCCCTCAAGTTTGAATTCAAATCCAAGTTGACTTGTCCCTTCCAACATATAATTAATTCTCCTCTTACATGTCCCCACTAGGCATTTAAGACCCCTTCTTCTCCCTCCAACAAGCCAAATTTGAAATTTGAAAAGGCCACCTAATGTCATTTATTGGCACATTGACCAAAAATTGCACATCCTCCATCCACTCAAATGGTGACAAGTGGCACCTTGCCATTGGTTGAATGTTAATCCCACATTCACCCATTTTGCATGTCTCTCCATCATTCTCTCCTATAAATAGAGAACTCATCCTTTGCATTTGATCATCCACAATTCATGCAAAGTTACTCTTTTCACATTGAGAGCTAATTTTGTCCATCATTGAATTTTCATCATTTGCTTGTCAAGGGTTGGGAAAGGGTCACTTTTCACAACAAAGTGACACCAATCCACTATGGGATAAGTATGCATTGTGCTTCTTTTATGTTTTCAATTAGTTTATTTTACCATTTTGTTTATGAAGTATGGTGTATTACCTCATAGGAGTATCTATAGGTTTGCCTGAACTAACCAATGTTATGGAGTTTAAGTTTTGTGTATATTTTATTGGTTCTCACAATTACAGTGTGAAAGGATACAATTTTGGGACCCTATTGCACAGAAGGTAATACATAGTAGAAGTGTTATTTTTAGAGAAAATAAGCCTTATTCTGTTACATTGTAGCTAGAACAAAGTAAACAATAAGATGTGATTCAGTTTCCTTCTACACTTGAGAATGTTTTTGAAAAGGAAAAAATAGGTTTTACAGGGACCTGAAACTAGTAAGTGAAACAACAAAAGATAGAGAAAATAAGTCCAAACAAACAAACAGCTGTCCCAAAAAGGAAACGACAACACAAAGAGACAACAGGGTCCAGAAAAAGGACCGCCCAAAAAACCAGAAACAAACACCACCACACTACTCCAAGGTTTTCATCAATTCCTCGGCCTCCTTTTCAACATCCTTCATATCCTGTAACCCCTGCTTGAGGACTTGAGCCGTATGTGAAGAAATCGGGGTCTTCCTCTTCGTGTTGGCCCGGGTGCGAGTTGAAATCCCATAACTTGCAGATCTACTGCAACCTTTGTCCGCATCCAAATCCATGACCAGCGAACCCTTTTGATTCTCTTCGAGATTTTCCACCATTGCATTGATGATAATGGTGTTATGCTTGGAAATTTTGTGATTATTCGCCTCAGTGGCCCTATTATTTTGGCTTATCTTGGACATACTGCATTAAATCCTAGTCAATCTTTCCTCCTGCGAATGTTGTCTTTTCCTTGGTAAGGAGGTTTCCTGTCCCTCATTCTCTTTACGACTCCAGCTAATCTTCTGCTCCAAATCCATGACTCTGTCGCTGAGATCTCTATTACGGCCTTTCAATTCACTGACTTCCTTCTAGGTCCACTTGAGAATAGTGAAAAGGCCATCTGTACTTTTTTTCGCCACACTCACTATATCCTCAAGCTTGAGGTTATTTAGTATAGAATTAATTTCATCTTGATTAGGGGAATCAATAGGGGCATTCCCAAATCTGCCAGACGCAGGGGCACTAGGCGCTGACTCCTTACTGACCATAGGTTTATCAGAAAGAATTTCCATGGAATTCCCAGAATACGAAACTAATTTCATAATAGAGGTACCTTTAAAAGCAGAAACCAAACCCAGAGTAGGGCAGCCAGGAGATGGCTGGGGATTTAGACAGGGCAGCGAGGCAAAACTCGGGCTAGGGCAATCATGCAGAGGCTTCAGCTTAAGATATGATGGTGGAGAAGAGTCCATGAGGGCATTCTGACAAGACAGGGACTGGGGAGCAATGGTACTAGGACCAATAGGGGTACAAGCAAGAGGGGCCAGGGGTTCATTCTCCTTGCTACTCTCAGTATTCTCATCATCCAAATCCCCAATATCAACAATTTTAGGCAAAGCAGGTAAATTTTGATAATGCTCAAAAATGAGCCTAACAAGACTAGGGTGAATAACAGAAGTCCTCCTAGGGTTTCTTTCAACTTCATCGAGGTAATTCTTCAAAGAAGAGAATAAGTAAAAAGGCAGAGAGATACGAACCTTATGATGGAAGTGGTTGAGAATGGCAAAGTGGTAACCATACACCCTGGTGAAGCACCCATCAACCGTGATATACTCCATAATAACTCTTAAAACTTTCCTCCAGATAGATTTGATGGACTCCACATCAAAGTAGCTATTAGCAACCTTAACCAGCTTAGCCTTCTCCTTGTCTTTTTTAGGAAATCTTATGACTGCTTCATCAAAGAACCGACGGTCCCGATAAAATTTCACACTCTCAGTCGAAAGACTAGTGACCTCACCAATTGTTTCCTCATTCAGCTTAACATTCCTGCCAAACAACACTCTACACTTGAGAATGTTGAATCAAGGCCCATGGATAGACAAGAAGTTGAGGAGAGATCATCTAGCTCCAAATCTTTCGAAGAGGAAGAACCTCAAATTCAAATTGTTTGTAGGTCTACAAGGTATAGACAACCACCTAAAAGGTATATACCTGATGATTGGAGATGTATTTTTTCTTTGAATACCAACATGGATGAACCCAAATATGTAGAAGAGGCATTAGGTATGAATGATGCAAAATCCTAGAAGATTGCTATGGATGAAGAAATGACATCTTTGAAAAAGAATGATACATGGGATCTTGTACCATTTCCTAAAGGACGTAAACCTGCTAGTTGTAAACATGTGTTCAAGAAAAATATTGGTTTAGATGGAGGTATTGAGAAGTATAAAGCAAGGTTGGTTGGAAAGGGTTACTCTCAAGTTGAGGGTGTTGATTATGGTGAGATATTTTTTCCTGTTGCAAAAATGACATCCATTAGATTTTTGCTTGTTATTGCTACTGCTTATGATTTAGAGGTTGAGAAAACGGATGTGAAAACTGCTTTCCTCCATGGTGACTTAGAGGAGGAAATTTATAGGACATAGCCAAAACACTACATGGTGAAAGGTAAAAGTAAATTGGTTTGCAAATTGAAGATATTTGTGTATGGCTTAAAACAAAGTCCTAAGATGTGGTATTGAAAATTTGATACATATGTGTTGAGTTTGTGGTTTGAGCATTCTAAATCAGATCATTACGTTTATTATAAAACTAATGGTGACAATTTCCTATTTATTACATTATATGTTATTTATTGGCAAAGGTAAAGTTATGGTTTCAAAACTAAAATCTAAATTTGTTGCTAAATTTGAAATGAAAGACCTTGGCATAGCTAGACACATTCTTGAGATGAAAATTAAAAAACATAGAGTAAACAAAATGTTATGGCTTGGCCAAAGTAAGTATGTCAATTCAATTTTATAGATATTTAACATACAAGATTGTAGACTGGTGTTTGTTCCCCTTTCTATTGCAACACAATTATCTATTTTAGATTATCCAACATATCCATTAGAGATGGAAGACATGAGTAGAGTTCCTTACCAGATTTTGGTTGGAAGCTTGATGTATGCTATGGTTTGTGCCAAACCAAAAATTTCCCAAGAAGTGGGAGTTCTTTCCAGATATATGTCTAATCCAGGTAGATTTTATTGGGATGCACTTAAAAGGGTCTTCAGATATTTGTACAATACCTCAGGTTATTCCTTGTGTTATCATAGTATTGGGACTGAAGATGATATTTTCCTTGATATTCACGGTTATGTGGACTCAGAATGGGAGAGTGATATTGATAGCAGATGATCAACCCATGCTTATGTGTTTACTTTATTTGGTGGTATAATCAGTTGGATGAGTAAGCAATAGGTTGTGGTTGCTTTGTCCACTAATGAAGTAGAGTATATGGAAGCTACTCATGCTTGTAAATAATCCATTTGGCTTAAGGGAATATGGTCAGATATTGGAATAAAACAAGGTACAATGACAATTTATTGCGATAGTCAGAGTGCAATATATCTAGCAAAGAACTCAGAATTTCATGCCTGAACCAATCATAATGATGTACAATATCATTTCATTTGAGATATGGTTGAAGATGGCAAGGTAAAGTTGGTTAAGGTAGAGACTTTTATCAATTTTTTTGATTCTTTAACTAATCTTGCGAGCATAGAGAAGTTCAGATGGTGTTTAGAGACTATGGGCCTTTTGGCCCCTAGCAATTAAGAGACAATGTTTAATCCCTTCCGTTGCTCTTGCAAGGTGTTTAACAAGTGGGAGATTTGTTGGGAAAATGTCTCTCAACCTCACAATTATATAAAGGTTATTTTTGATAGGATATATATCTTTCCTAATTACACTAGGTGTAATATACAATGGAAACAAGGAGGTGAGTAGGATGCATGTAAAGATTTTTTTGTTAACTTTTTCAAGAAACTCTCAAAATGGCCAACATACATCAAATAAATTATACATTGTAAATATAGAAAGTTAATTATTAGGTTTTATATCTAATGGTGGATATTTTGTTGGCCTATCTTGCCCTATAATGTAACCCTATTTTATGAGGGTGTTGTACAATGATTGTAGACCATGATGTATTATGAGAGTCTGATAGCAATTACATTATCTCTAGATCTTTGGTGGTGATACTTCTATGAGAAGCTTGCTCTACAAGTATATTGTAATCTTTATGATTTCTAAATAATATATTAGGAATCTTTTGGAGTGTGGAGTTTTTCTCCCAAAAGGGTTTTCCCCACATAAATCACTATGTTGTGGTATACGTAATATTAATGTTTATTATGTTTAAGTTTTTGTAACTATTAAAGATTTGTAAATTTTTGCATTATTCTCCTCTCAAGATTAGTGTAGGAAGTTGTTCTACTACCTTAGCTTCCTTACATTGTGTTTTATTCTTCTAGTTTTACAAGTATTTGGGGGATGATGACATTTCCGAGCTCTAAAATAACATTGTAGCAAAGAAAAATTTTGATACCAAATTCGTGGATCCCTTATGTGTTATTTTGGGATTTTATTTGGGGGAAACACCTTTTCATGATGAATCTTCATTTGGAAACATGTGTTTGGCATGGGCTTTCCAAATAAGCTCTCATTTCTTCTTTATTGTTTAGCATTTATCAAATTATACTTTAAATTAATTGCTCACAACATGGTGTTTAATAACTTCTTTAAAGTGGGGGCATATGTTGGCATTATTTATAACTCATGTTTTTAGTTCAATCTTCTTGATTCATGTGACGTGTCTTCTTAGTGACATTGGGATTGATGTCCTTCAAGAGTGTGATATTTCTTAGAATATGGAATTCCTCTTAGTGTTAATACTACATATTGCATTTTCTAATTTGTGAATCTTTTATCCTTTGACTTTTCCTCTCTTGGTTGTGATGTTAGGCACGATATTCCCTAAGGTGAGACCTTACATGTATTAAGAAAAAACCCTTTCAACATGCCTTATCCTATTTGCATTTTTTTTATAAGCGTCTAGTATAATGCGGCTTTCTATCCCTACTAAGCATGTAGTTACAACCCATTTTCATGTCCATCAAGCATAACACACCTTTCTTGCTACTAGAGTCATTTTTGTTCATGAGTTTCTAGCATAACGTAGCTTGCTGACCTTGTGAAGCTCGAAGTTCATATTGTGTGGCACCTTATCAAAGTTATCATGAGGCATAACTTTGGTATTTTAATTATAATGGGAGCCTAATGACTCTCTCATTAGCCACATTTTTGGGGCTCACCTAGTGTATATTAGACTACACTAGCCTGTGTGCACATTTGGTTTCCATAGTGAACAAGAAGTTTTCATTGTAAACATTTTTGGACAAATAGATAAGGCTTGATCCATATCTAGATGGAAAAATAGTCACGGCTTGATCCACCCCATGTCTCTTACTTTCTTTAAGTCTTTGACATTGTATGATTGAGTATCTTGTCATTGTTGCTGCATATTTAACATATGCATGTGTCTCCTTGTGCCTTCATTGGTTTTCCATGAGATCTTACATCTTGGAGGCTTGATCATCCTCCTTGACCTTTATCATCCTATCTTTCCAGCAATCATACAATTATAACTCTATTTATTGTCTACTTTAGTGTGAGTTTGTGCTTTTGCTCATCCTCTCACTAAAGTGGGAGCTAAATGTAGTGTAGAAAAATTTACTCCTTTACATTTTCACACTTTCTTTGGGTCCCCTCAATTAAAATGGACTTAACTAGCCCTTAATAAGCCCTATTTTGCATCAAAAATCCTATTAAATTAGAAGGGGAATCTTGGAAATAATTAATGCCAACACATAATTAATTACCTTAAGCAATGTGTGTTCCAAGAATAGGGACCTGGGACCCATTCGCCCATGGGTGAATGGGTCCTCCCTAGAACAATGAAACCAAATTTAAAATATGTTTTTAGCACTATTTTAATGTCCTCAAATTCAAATTTCAATGTCAACTTGTAATATTTTTTTTTGGGGAAATTAATGATAGATGCCTATAAATACAAGGTCTTTTTATTATTTCAAATCCTAGAGAATTAATTCTGAGAATTAAGAAGCAAGAAGAGAACCTTCACAAGAGAAAGATTACAATTAAGAGAATTCAAGGGTAGATTCAGTAGTGATTTATTGAAGGAATCAAGATCTCAAGAATCATGTCAAGGTCTTATGCATCATGCATGTTTTTGGAGCTAACATTGTAATGTAGCTTTCAAAGATCAAAGTCAAAGCATTCAAGCATCGATTCAAGTATCAAGATCCACATCCATTGAATTCATTTCATGCAAGATCTAGATCAAGATTTCAGTCCTCCAAAGGCTTATTCAAAGGTTGCAACATCCCATTTTTCATTCATCATCATTTTCATGCTTTAGTGCTTCAATTCAAGGTTTATTTACCAAAATGGGGTTTGACCAAGGAAAACACCCATTCACCAAAAACAAAAAAATTTTCCTTCTTATGTGTTTTGAAAATCTTAGGTTGAAGAAGGATTGAATATCTCTTTAAGAGTAAAATTAGAAAAGTTGTAAAAGTTGCAAAAAAATGTCAGCATTGTTGTCAATTCATGGTAACTCACCTATAGATCTCATTTTCAAACTTTTGACATTGAAACCAAGATTAAATAGAAGCTATAGATTGATACCAGAGGCTCTTGAAAGTTGATTAAAATCTCTATGCAAAGACCCATTCACCCATGGGAAAATGAGTCATAGGAAGCCTTTAGAAATTGCATTTTGGTCATAGGTACACACCCTTCTACCATTTCTAGATATGTTCAAACTTTGTTGTTCTTGTTTTTTTATGCTTGAAATTGTTGATTCAAGTTTGAATGGGCATAATTGAGCTGATTTACTATTTTTATTTTCTCTCCCAAAAGTGTTACATTCAAGTTGATACCCCTATCCTCAATCATAAGGAAACCAATAGATTCCCCCATTGATTTGATTCACCTAAGGGTTATAAGTCAATTCTTTGTGGGGATCTCATGTAATGAAATAGAAGGAAAATAGGTGCATTATAGGTCCTCTTTTCAATTTTAGTAGTAACATATGCCCCGCCACCTAAATTCCTCTATTTCATTATCCAAGTGTTCTATTATGATCATTTTTGTGTTCCCTCAATGTTGTAGGTTGAAAAGTGTCATTTAGGCCCTAGATCCCTTCTTTTCCTACAACATAGTTAGATAGATAAGGTGGATTATAAAAATCTATTTTCAATTGAGTGTGAATAGTTAGACTTTACATAATTGCATAACCAAAAGGTTTTAAGTAATGACATGGAAAGGGATTTCTAGGTCAAGTGAGTTACCACAAAGCATGTTATGTTCTAGCATGTGAACTTTATTTCCCTTAGTGTAAGATCTTTGGAAGGAACTCAATTTGGAAGCCCTTTATGTAACATGGCACCCTCAAGATAACCCATTTAAGTAACAATTAGCCACTACTAATAACCAATAACCAATAACCATTTTATCGAACATAGAACCCTCTAGATAACCCATCTAAATATTAGTAGGGTAAACAAATGGACTTGGGGAAGATAGTGCTTCATTGTTTAACTATGTATGTATTTTTACATTGATGTAAAGAATATGTAGTTTGATCTGGAAGCACCATCTCTTACTATTGCAGATTATAGAAATATCATGACTCTTGTACATGAAGTTATCACAATATTTAAAGTGTGTGCAAAACAATTTGTTATTGGTGCAATTAAAAGGGGTGTTTGGTTGAACAATTTCCACACAAGTAATATGTTATTGTAATGATAATTTCATGGCAACAAGGAACTTGACTAAAGTCATCTTGGTCAAATTTTCTTCACCTAAAGACCCTTTCAATTATTGGAAATTAAAACCATTTTGACCTATATGCAAGTTAATTTGCAAACTTTCATAAAGATTTGGTAGGATGTTCTACTTTTCAATGCTTTTACCTTGAATTTCAAGATGTCTTTTGACACTAACTACATTTCATAGTAGGTTTTTTTCAATTTCATTTCAATTTCTCTATTTAAATAGATTAAGAAAATGTAAGAAATAGTGTTCTCTTTGTTAATTTTTTTTTTGTTTAATTTATACATGATGATGAGTTTTAATTTATATAGAATGCAAATGTAAAAATTCATTATAAAGACTATCCTTTTGAAAACATATAAAATCCAATGGCATCATTAGATAATGCACTTAACACTTTATAACCTAATAGAAACAACCTAAAAAACAACAAATAGGTTATCCACCATATGATTAAGCATACTTAACAACACATTGCATGCATCAACTAGAACATATAATGATTCTACTTGTCATTAGGTACTAACATAAGATGACACACCCTTCATGGAAATAACCTAATAATCCATTATTTGATTCATCACATTCAATTCATACAATAATCAAAACATATAATTATTCTATATGTCACAAGTATTAGTTCTAGGAGACCACACCTCTCTCATATCTCTCATATTTGATGGTAGACTAAAAAATTATAGATGATAAAGGTGCGTATTTTACTCCTTTTTACTATCTATGGATGTTTCTCATGCATACCTAAAATATATAATTTGACTCTTTTTATATATTTATCAATCCTAAACTTATATCCTTACTCTCATACTAACATTAACCCAGTTTCTATTAAATTTTCCTTTTTGTATTAAATTACACTTCTAATATTGTTCTAAATTACACTTAAAAAATTGTAAATGTGTACTAATCCTCTAATTTCCTAAAACAAATTCTTAATTCTAAAATTAAAAATGTTAAAATATAATCACTATCCATTAGCAAATATACTTAAAAGTTTCAATCTATATATTTAAAATTACTAATACCCAAAACTGCTTATAGAAATATTGTAAGAAAGGTTTACATTCACTCCCAACCCTATGGAACGCCCTCCTAGATCTTTGGATTGAATCTGCACCTTTCACGTTTGGAAATTGGCGCGACGTCAAGGAGTTCCTTACAGTTGAAAGGGCGAGATTTGATTGAATGCTCGGGAAGAGGTGTGCGAATTCATATTCCTTCCTTCCTTCTTTTTTCCTTTATTTATATTCGAAGAAACTTACGATGTCTCAGAATTTTTAAAGGCAACCCAAGTAATAATTACTATGTCAATAGTAGCATTTTTTATTTTTTTATTCCTTCCTTCTTATAATGATTTATATTAGAAGAAATGAATGTTTTCTTCTTTTTTTTTTAGAAATAAAAGAGGTTGCTTGCATTTTAATCAAAGCTTCATGATTTTAAATTGAAGCGAACGAGTGAATATTACAGAAAAATTCTTAATTGTTTTTAAAAAAAGAATTAAGAGCTTTGAAAGACATCAATGAAATGAGTATAAATATATTACAGGAAAAGAATATTTTTGTTTTCATCTAAGAAGAAACAACTTTAAATTGAAATAGATGGAGAATATCATATGAATAAGTTATATATCATGAAAAAAATTGATGCTTACATCTTAATTAATGGTTCATTTTATGTGAGAGGACACAACTTTAAATTTATGTGAATGAGTAGATAATTTGTAAAAGCACACAAGAATATGGGAATAAAAAGTTCTTGCTTCCATCATAATTCATGCTTGGTTTGATGTGGAAGGATAAATATTTGAAAAATTCTTGCTTCCATCTTAATTAAAGGTTGGCTTTATGTGAGATGACACGACTTTAAATCCAAGTAAATAGACTAAGAATATAAAAGTATAAATTTAATTTTTTTTGCTTCCATTCTAATTATTGCCTTTGAATCCAATGATAGAACTTTAAATTTAAATAAAAGAATGGAGAATAAGTAAGAATAATTTGATGTACGTGAAATAAATTTACTTCCATCTCAATTAATATCTTGTTTCATTCTAAAGAACACAATGTTATTTCCAAATAAGTAGATGGAAATATCATAATAGTAAGTTAAAGTATTATGAAAAATATGTTGATTACATCTTTATTAAATCCTAACAGTAGCATAATGTATATCGAGCTTCATTTTCATTAATAATTTTGTAACCAATTGAAAGTGTCAAATTATATTTTACTTTTTAAATTTTAAATTCTAATTTTATTATTATATAATTAAAAATCACATAACCATGATGATTCTCATTTGGATGTGTGTATATGTATATAAATATATGTAGTAATGTATGCTTTCAAAGATTCAATATTAAAAATATCATTCTCATATCTATGTAACTTACATTTCATATAGATAATATATGTATAACATGGTAGGATTGTTTAAAGTTGTGTAGTTTTATAGCTATAAATATTAATATGAAAAAATGTACATGCACTTTTAATTCCATGGAATGAACTCCAAGTTCTTTGGATTAAATCTAGACCTTTCACTTTTAGAAATGTGTCTAACTTTTGTTAGCATCTTATATGATTATATATAATGTGCAACATTAATTTATTTTACATTATATGGAGCCCTAAATAACATCAATTATTTAATAAATTATGGTCCTAAATGAAAATGTATATATCATCCACCTATAATTATACTATATAATAATTGACCATTGAAACATGAAAAGAAACATACAATTTCTTACCTTTAGAAATGACTAGCTACTATTTTTTTCTCAACATCACAATAAAATATTGAGCTAACTATATTCACTATAGCAACTTGAGTATCTCTATGGTAAAGTGTAAGGCCAAGTTCGTATGTCTCTTGTCTCTATGTAGACTACATGAAGGAGGAGGAAGATCATGTGAAAAATTTTAAACTATGCTTGAATAAAAGAATCATCATAGGAACTAAAGTTAATTGGCTATGTTAGAACTATCAAAATTTGCATAAACTTGGCCCTAAAAATCCCAAAACTCTGAGCTAGAAACAAAATTGTGTCTTGCTATGACTCCTTTGTATACCCTGCCATCCAATGTGTCACATATGTTTTCCTTTGTAAATATCCCATTTGTGCTCCCATTGTTATTTCCTTAAGCCCACACTTACCATCGGATCCTATTATGAACTATATAAAGAGACTATGCCATATTGGTAGGACTTGCTTCAACGTCCCTTAGATAATCTGAATGAAACATCATCAAAGACAAATTGACATATTAGGAGGAGATAGTTTTGAGTCTCTTCAATGAAATTATTTGCATTGAAAGCATAACAATTATTGCTCTAGATTTGACAATATAACATAAAAGACTTCATCGGCCAAAATAAAAAAATATGATTCAATACAAGTGGGCCAGTGAACACACTGAAGTGACAACATATATTCAAAGAGACGACTAGGCTTAATCAACACACTCTAAGTGTTGACTGCTTGGGTGGCTGGTGTGGGCCCATGTAAATCCATCCCTCTTCCGTTCACTTTCCGTTTTCCGTTAACCTTCAAATTTTGCGCATGCAGTTTTAAAGCGTTCTGTGTAAATTTTTTGTGCCCAGTTTTAAACCTTATTCTCCTTCCCACCCACGCAAAGCTCAAACTCATTGTCACATTTACTGCGCTGTAGAGCTTTAGGTTATGTTAGTAGGGGTAGAGGTTTACAACATTTATAATATCAATATTTATTAACTATTTATTTGCGTTAAAATCTAATCACTTAATCATTCACATGTTAAGATAAATTAAGGGTTCTTTTGTAATAATCATATTATATTTGTGTGAGTAAATTTAACATTTTATAAGGATCATATTATTAGAATAAATTTAATATTTTATAATGACTATATTATATTTGTTGTATTTTCTCACATTATAAATATATAGTTATACTAAAAATTTAGGCATAGGTAAATTCTCTTATATATATGTAAGTTTGATTTTAAAGGCTGATCATTATTTAATATTTAATTATACTTATATGTTATGTAATGATATAAATGATTTTATTATATACAAGTCTCTTATCCCATAATAATAGATATAAAAAACTATACATAATAATAAAATCATGTTATAATTATATAAAAGAACTTGATAAGTATTTTTGTTTTTTTTGTTTTTTACTATGTAATTTAACCACTATATGACTAGTCAGCTAAATCTTAAACCTTTTTTTTTTAACTTTTCACCTTTTTCCATCATAACGACACTCTCATCCACCTCACAATATACATATGAAAAATTAAACAAAGATTGATTAACAAGTAATAATGATTCTAAAAATGAATGTTGTTCCCCATTCTTATTTGTTGGATAACTTATGAGGCAACTAGACCCCAAATATCTACCTCTATACTAGTTAGGGAGAGAAAAATGTAACACATGTTGTTGCTCCATAAAAGAATTGGATTTCACAAAAATATTTTATTATTAGCTAAATTAACTAGCAATTTATGTTTTAATCTTTGGATTTCTCTTACTATTATCTATTGGAAAATGAGCAATATCATAGTATTTTAGGGGCAAAGGTGATTATGAATATTTTATACATGTTTGAAATATTCTTTCATATAAAAATTTATAAAAATTAGATTGCAAGATAAGTTTTTAACATTTTATAAAGTTAAAGATAACATGAAAAATAATTTAGACATGTTAAAAAATATTCAAAAATTTGGGTACTATGAACAATATTTTGAGAATTTTCAAAATTCCTTCTAAAATGAAAATCATACTTGTAAAGTAAACTCATTGCTTATTAATAAAATGTTTAGTGGCTTAGCCACTTTTTTAAAAACAAAAAAAATAAAAATCATATGTTTAGTGGCTTAGCCACTTTTTTAAAAACAAAAAAAAAAAAATCATACTTGTAATTTTTGTAATGGTTGTTTATGCTTGCACTTGTTTTTTTTATAGTATTCTATGATTCTTGATTTTAATTATTTTCCTACTTCTTCCTTATTCACCTCTAAGTTATTTTAATTATTTTGGACTTGGATACTTATCAAACATTTATAATATATGATATTAATCATTAATTTTGGGTTTGTTTATAATTAAGGTAAGTTAAAATTTTGACAAAGTCCAAACTTTGTTAGAAAAGAACAACAAAACAACAATCACACAAATCCATATCAACCTAGTTTCCCAAAATAAAAATGTGATCAAAGAGATCAAGCCCAAATAATTCTTGATTCTATACCCTCACACTCTTATAATTTTTGTGTGGTTGAGAGACCAATTAGGGGATATTATTCTTTCAGGTTTGACAATTGTCCATAAAGTGTTAAATTCCAAATTTGTAGACTAAGGAGAAGAGGGAGGGGATCCCCCCAAGGGCTCATCTAAGGGTATTACTAAGGGACAAAATGATGTTTTTGATTGAAAAACTACCATATCAAGAACAAAAAACTAATAGTTTGAAGCTAAAGGAAAAATAAGAATAGAAAAATAATTTGTTGAGTATTAAGAACATTAGCCAAAATTGTAGAAGTTGTGAAAGCCAGCTTCACAGACCCTGAAGATCACTTGCATGTAAATAACCTATCACAGAAAGAAGAGATGGTGACAAACAAGCAAGGGTGCTCTGAAAGCTGAAAAATGTATTCATCCGAGAGAGAGATAAATTACAATGATGAATCCTTATAAAAGGATATTGTGCAACCCTAAAAGAAACCCTAATAGGTAGACATTTAATAATTAATATAATTATTAAATGTCACAAAATCAAATCAGAGAGAATAAAGGTAATTTAATCAACATGATTAAATTAAAACCTTTACTCTAACACCCCCCCTTAAGATGAGCAAAAGTGCAGTTACAAACATGTGCAAGAAAGCAAAGGTAACTACAATGCAAGAAAATAAACTTGGGTCCCGCAACAAGGCCTGATCAGGTACCCAATTACAACCAAATCTCTGTAAAGTGGAGAAAAAAAAACTCTACTCCAAAAAGAGATGAAAGAAATAAATGCACTAATAAAGAAGGATAGGAGGTGGATAACATGATACCCCCCATAGACAACTTCTATCATATAAGTACATGTACAATGGTCTCCATAGGAGAAAAAGAAAGAGACTAGAAGCCCCCCCCACAATGAAGAAACTCCTGTCACACATATGGATGCCTGAGGTAGAATCCAGAAAGAGATCCTGAAGCGGCATATAATATTCCTCCCCTTGGGAAGAAATGGATCCAAAGGATGAAGATGAAGAAACCCTGTGAAGAGAGAAGAATCAATATGTCTCAAGATGTGTGCCATAATAGGATGCTGAAGAATCTCTCTGTCTGAACTGAAACAAAAGATGTCAAATCCAAACTAAACTGAAAGACTCAAAAACTGCAACCTTTGAATGCATGATGATGGTGGGCTAATAGCTGGAATATGGCTTGTCAACAAAGAGGAGCTGAAAATCCTCAAAGTAATCCTCCAGATCTGTAATATAGGACTCTACAAACAAAGATGAAATGCCTGCAAGATAAGAATCCCAAGTAGCCATGTCTGAAAGATGTATGATGTCCTACTTAGCTGAATCAATAGGAGCCAAAGAAGAGGCAATATCAAACTGATCAAGAACAACAGGAGAAGATGCTGATACAAGTATAATCTCAGTCTGAAGAGTAGGAACTATGAGACAATCCTCTGATTCATCAGAATATGTAAGGGTGTCTAAATACTGAAGTTCCTTTAAAGTATCATGATCAAAAGGTGTGTTCTCTCTCCAACCAATGGGTACAAGACAATCTGAAGCAGGATCCTCTGGGAATGGAGAAAGACTGGGGTCTCCATAGATCTCCCAAAGATGTGTCCAAAGTGAGTGAGGACAATCAATGCCCGATATAGCCCACACAGTGTCAGAATCAACACTAGACAATATAAGTCCTACTATGTGATTTCTAATGATATCCCAAGCTAGTTTTCCCTTTGAAGTTTCTGGTTCAGGTATGAGATCATACAAATAAGGCAAAATATTAAGCCACCTACAGTGTGTAAGTATGCCCTTTGCCCATGACTCATAATTACCCCGTTCCAGAAAAACAACTGAAGGGTGAGTAGAAAAAACTATGATAACTCTTCAAATTAAAAAATATTAGATGAAATTACCTCAATACTAATAAACCAGATCAACATATGCCATCCCATGCAAACAAATAATTTCCAGGTGCCAAAAAGTCCAAGTAATTGACAGATGTGTGAAAACACAAAAAACTGAATAAAATGTACCTGGGGAATATTCTAGAAAAATAAATTACAGATCTAGAAATATCATAAAAACACCTTTCCAACGCCTATTCGTTTATGAAAAACAGAGTCAGTATGCAAAAGATATGGCTCCAGGAGTGCAAAAAGCTTGTTCTGACTTTGACTGAGAAAAACAACATTAAAATGGAAAAAACAGGAAATAAAACCTGATCCATTAGAACGGCACCAGAACTAGCTTTCCAACGCCTATTTTCATTTGAAAAACCAAGCTAAAACGCCCGAGATATGCCCGTTTTACTAAAAGTACTCATTTAGGCTTTAAACCAAAAATATTCAGCGGAACCTTCATCCACGAAAATTGAGGCAGCAATCAAAAGGGCACGAAAATTGAGGCAGCTCAACAATGATGCAGCCACCAAAAAAATGAAATGAAAATCGTCTCATCCGTACGGATCCGTACAATCGTTTGCTAAAAATTGATTTTTTAGTGTTTTAGATTCCCCAAAAACACTAAAAAATCAATTTTCAGCAAACCCTATCATATTTTATATGAAAATAGGGGTTTCTGGGCCTTCTGAGCGCATCCATGTTGTCCGTTTTTCACCAAAATGCACTGTTTGAGAGATAAAGGTGAAAATTTCTTTAAAAATGATGGAAAACCCCTCTGATCTGGCAAAAAAGAACTGGAATGAAACCCTTACACAGAAAAAAAAACTCTATAAGCTGATATCTTAGAAAAAGAACAAGTAGCCGCAGATCTAGAGCTCTGATACCATGTTGAAGTTGATAAATCCAACTTCACAGACCTCAAAGATCACCTGCATGCAAATAACCTGTCACAGAAAGAAGATATGGAGACAAACAAGCAAGGGTGCTCTGAAAGTTGACAAATGTATTCATCCGAGAGAAAGATAAATTACAATGATGAATCCTTATAAAAGGATATTGTGCAACCCTAAAAGAATCCCTAATAGGTAGAAATTTAATAATTAATATAATTATTAAATGTCACAAAATGCAAACTAAAGTGAAATCTTAAGAGAGGAATAAAGGTAATTTAATCAGCATGATTAAATTAAAACCTTTACTCTAACAAAAATATCTGAAGGAACCTCACCAGATCCAAAGGGTAGAGTTGTTAGAATAGAGCAGAGTGGCTCTGAATCCCCTAAATCAACTATTAATCTTTAGGAAACAACATAAGATGGTTGAGAACAACATTTTTTCACCAACTTGAGGAGGATTTCTTATGGATACTATGGAGACAATCCAAAGTCAAGTTCCTATTAGAGAAGCAACAAGTAAATCAAAGTGGGATGCCCTTGTAATTGACCAACAAAGATAAAGATTGGTTATTAACTTGTAAAACAACCTCACATAGTAAATATTTCAACATATTTTTCCACATGAAACATTCAAAAGAGGTGCAAGTAAAGTTTGTTATATCTCCTCTAGAATAGATGAAGGATATAATCACCATCTTCATAGAATTATTGTCACTAAATATTTTGATGCTATTCTCTTTGTCATGTGACTAATAAAAATTATAAGGATGCCTCCCTACTAAATTTTTCACAACGCATCAAAATATTGTTGCATTAATAATTAAAATAGTCATTGGAATTTTTATAACTAGTAATTTTCATAAATACTAAATCACATGCAATTATTGTAGCATAAATACTATTTAAGAACTTATAATTATTCTTTCATTTGTATCTATTATAGTTAATGTGATCCCTAAATGATGGTAATATATGTGTTCAGTATACTTATATTATATTCATTCATAGCTTGATGCACCATTTATAACATTAAGTGTTAGATCCTATATAAAATCATTACTATAAAAACTCTATGGTTGGGGTTTTAGCCCTTAACTAATTATAAATAACTCATTTTCACCAATTGAAATTGAATTTTCCATTGGAGCTAGATGAATTTTAAAAAGGAATCTCTTTTCCATATAACAATAGCATCTAAGGAGTGTGACCCTTGTGGTAATGGTGTGAATGTGTAGGTTTTGGAAGTGTAAACAAGTGTGGTTGGGGGCTAGGTCATTGGAAACCGCTAAGAGGTAGAGATTTTAGTATAGGGCCCTCAATTGCTGGGGTTGAGGGAAATTACATGGCCTTAATCAAATTTAACAAATCATGTATTGATGAGGCACAAAGGAGACATGTTTGAAAAATACATAAAGTATAGCATGTTTCTACTCATTCAAAGTGGAAATTGGTAGTTGAAAGAAGCCTTGGTACATCAAATGCATTGAAAATGAAAATTTAGTCTCCTATACTGGTGAACATCCAATACTTTCTTTGGGCCATGAAGTATTGCAATATGAGGAAGATCAATTTGCATGCAATAGGTTAATTTGTATATTTAATGCTTTATGAACTAGTTTAGTTTATATTCAAGCATGGACTACTAAAATTATTTAAAAAGGATAAAAGGAACAATAGAAATATATTTCAAATGGTAGAGCACTCGCTTTGCATGTGAGAGGTACGAGGTTCCATACCTTGCACCTCCAATGTTTACTAAAAAAATAAAAATAGAAATAATCTAAATTCCCATGAATTTTTTGTTCTATTATGTCAGTTTGTAGAGTATAGACCATATATTTTAGTGAATGTGCCTTGGTTTTGCGGTAAGAATTTTCTCTTGATTAAACTATGATTTTGATGCAGGAGCATCTAGTGGTGTAAAGGCAATCTTGCATCACCCAAAAATAGTTAAATTTCAAGTTTCTCTTTTTTTTAGATGTTTTTACATTTTTGGATACCCTTTTCGTCATAATGAAATTACCAATTTACAGTTTTTATTTTCTATTCCTGGGTTGAAAGATATTGCATTTTTAGTTTCCCAGATTTGCACCTGAAAATTTTCCGAGTTAGATTTGAGGCACTTAGAGTTCCCGGATCAGCCCCAAAACTTGATAAAATTGGCATAGAAAATTTTGAGCGCATTCTTGACTTTGAGACCTTTCCAATGGTTCAAACAGTTTGCAAATGGGAGTCCCGGATCAAAAGTTATGGCCCCGAGAAGTTGGCGCACTTTCTAGAAGATACAATTGCAAATGTTCTTTTGAAATTTGAACTTCAAGTTGTAATTTTTTGGCGCCAAACCGCCTAAAGTCAAATTTGAATGTTATTTTGGCTCCAAACTAAAGAGGAGCTCTATTTATGGGTGAGTTTCTAATTTTTGGGTAACTTTTTGGGGACAAGCTCGCATATTACGAAAGGGTGATTCTGTAGCTTTCTGTAACTTGCATGTGTTGTAGAACTTGGGGATTTGAGATCCTCTGCATGTAAGAAGCTCCATTTTCTGAATAATAAAACTATTCTCTTGTTTGTGGGTTATTTTCTAAGTCTCGGGCTGCGCCCTCATCAGATTTATAGAGTATGGATTCAAGTTCCTTATTTTTTGTAATAGTTTTGGGTGGATGCTTGCTTCCAAGGGATATGAAATATGTTAGGGAGATTTTTGACAGTTGATCCAAAAGTGGTTTGATCCACTCAAATTTAGACACACCACATTAATGGTCCCTAACCCATTTCCATTCACCTAATGTATGAGAAAAAACATAAATAAAATATGGAAGATCACAAAAACTGAGGAATCAATAAAATATCATGAACAATTATTTAAAAGTGTGGTTAGAAAGTTGGAAGAAATATTGACATAAAAGAAATAAATTGAGTGTTTTATTTTAGGTTTAACCTCTCACATTATAGATGTAGAAGAGAATATTTCCTCTTCATATAAGGGTGTAGTAGAATTGATTATCATAATATAATCCTAGTCAAATATAAGGGAGAATGATTTAATAGGAAAGGATGAAATTGATAATTTTAATTAGAGTTGGGCAACGTAATGTTGAAGTAAGAAATTATAATGAAAGCTAGAAAGATGAGACTTCTCCACCATCTAGAAGAAGTAAATTTTTGTTTAAAAATTACACTAGGGAAGAACCTCTAAGGAATGAATGTTTGATGACCAAAGGCACAAAGAGGGCTACATCTAAGGGATGAATGTTTGATAACCAAATCCAAACTCTACAACCTTTTCTAGCATCCTCCTAGCCTATGCCAAAATGGGAGCTTTGGAACATGGTATGGAAACCCATCATTTGAAGCACAAAGGATAGAGAAATTTCCCAGATGTCATTGTTACAACTGCAAGCTAGTAGACATGAATGCAAAATGTGGTAGCATCTGAAAAGGGGTGTGAAGTGTTTTGATACCATATTTCATACTTATTTATAAGGAATTCTATATTTGGCTATAATAATTCATCCATAAGAACCATAGTTTACCATGCTAAACATTGACCTATACATGTATAATTAAGATAACTATTAATATAATGTGATTTATCACCACAAAAATAATGTATGTGGATTTTCCTCCTTTTTTCCCTTCTACACTCATTAGCATAATGTCCTAGTTTACCATAGTTATAATATTTTGGCCTTTTGGTCCTTTCTCCAATACCTCTATTATTATCATGGTAGCCCTACCACCTCCATCTCAATAGTTATCATGGCAACTCATGGAGGGTCATATATCTTGAATTTGTGGTACCATATAGTGTATATTGTTAGGTGGTCTTATTCCGTCTCAATTGAAGTTTCCACTAGCCACATGCCAAATAAACATTGAATACTCTTATAGCTAAACTGTATGTTCTATCCATACCCATATCCAAAAAATAAAATTCATCTTCTCCATGAAGTAACATTAGACACCTTTTTTGTGTCATGTTTGTCCCACTTTATACTTTATAATATATACTTGTTATCTTTCTAGGGAATTTCCCAAGTTCCCCTCTTAGTATGGTAGCCCTCTCCATGCTTTTGGTTATCAAACATTAATTCCTTATATGTTCTTCCCTAATGTAATTTTTAAACCAAAATTTACTTCTAGATAACGAATAAGTCTCATCTTTCTTACCTTTCATTATAATTTCTTACTTCAACATTATATTGTCCAACTCTATTTAAAATTATCAATTTCATTCTTTCCTATTAAATCATTCTCCCTTATATTTGACTAGGATTATATTATGGTGATCAATTCTACTACATTCTTATACAAAGAGGAAATCTTCTCTTTTTACTTATGCTATAATGTGAGAGTTTAAATCTAAAATAAAACACTCAATTCATTTCTTTTATGTCAAGGTTTCTTCCATCTTTCTAACCACACTTTTAAATTATTGTTCATAATACTTTATTGATTCCTCCTTAGATTTTGTGATCTTCCATATTTTATTTATGGTTTTTTCTCACACATTAGGTGAATGGAAATGGGTTAGGGATCATTAATGTGGCGTGTCTAACGCTAGAAGAAAAAATAGAAGGGAAATAGGATGGGAGACATTCAAGGTTTAGAGATTGGTTTTACCGCATACCTTATACCTTTTGGTATGATGGTATGAGTAATCCTACAAGTATGGGTTCCACAGGGAGGAAGGGAGATGGGAAGTGGGTTGAGGGAAATGAGTGGGGAAAATAATAGAAGCTCAAGATTTTGAGACTTAAACGAAAAGTGAATCCTAAAATTAGGAATTAAGGATGGTGAATACTCAATGCTAAAGGAGAGAAAGAATGGAAAAGTGTAAGCAAATAATAAGTAAGGTTCATGGATTAGTCTTATAGCTTAAGAATTACATGATTACGTGGAGACCTAAATCCTAAGGCCAAAGGAAAAGATAAAGGGAGTGGAAGAATAGATAAAGCCATGATAAAGTACCTAGTTAATGAGAAGTCTAAAAGACTAAAATAATCAAAGGCTTCAAACAAAAATGTAAATGTTGAGTTACAAGGAATGGAGGGAAAGAATATTGGCAATATGATACCTATAAACCCAATATTTAGGCTACAAATATATGCGCAATCACCCCTAACACTTAGAAATTTCTATAGTTTAAGATATTTAGGCATGTGACAAGTATAATGAAGGACAAAACACTACAACAAGAACATTGTTTAATAAGGTAGTATGTTGAAGGAATTCTTAGATTGGTTGTAGATAATGGCCAAAAACATGGTTCTATTAAGAAAGGAAACACTCGACTTAGATAATAACAAACCAACATGGGAACCCATATATTAAGATTTATCATAATTAAATCTTTTCAAATAACTTTATACAAAAAAATAATCTTCATGAATTAACAAGACCTTGTACTAATCCATGGAAAAATGTGTATGCAAGTGAGTTCATTTCAGTAAGGGTTACCCATGTGGTTGAATATACAACTCACATTTACTAAACCTGCACTAAACCTACATGGTTGCATGCACATATAACACAAGCAAAGCTTTTAGTGTCAGAACATGCTCGAAAGTGCTTCATTAATTCAAATATTTTGAGAGAATCCTTGTAAAATCCATTTTGTGCATGTCCCACAAACATTGCATTCCCTGAGACCACATTTCTTTGGGGCATTTTTCATATATGTCTACTATAGCATTGCAAACGATAATATCTGACCAAAATTCCCCTTCCATTAAGCTTTATACATCTGTCAAAATCTTTGTCCTTTATCCTTTGATTGATTACATACATTGTTCCAAAGCTCCCATTTTGGCACAGGCAGGGAGGATGTTGGCAAAGTTTGTGGCGACTGGCTTTACACCTGCCAATTGCATTTGCTTGAAATTTTCTTAAGCCTTTTCAACAAATCCCTTTTGTGTATATGCTGCAATCGTGGCATTTCATGAGACCACATTTATTTGGGGTATTTTTTCAAACAATTCGCGTGCCCTATTTATACTTCCACATTTTGCATATATATCTACCAGTGCAGTTGCAGCTACAACATCTGACAAAATTCCCTTCCGTTATCCTTTGGTGGATGTCCGTACCCTATTCCAAAGCTTCCATTTTGTCACAGGCAAGGAGGATGGTGGGAAAGATTGTGAAGTCTGGGTTTGAACCTGCAGATGACATTTGACTGAAAGTTTCTAAATCCTTGTCAACAAATGTGTTGTGTGCATACCCTACAATTTTAGCATTCAATAGGCCATGTTTATTTAAGGTATCATGTCAAATAGTTCACGTCCCTTTTCTATGCTTCCACATCTTGCGGATATGTCTACCAGAGTATTTCCAGCAGTGATGATGGATGTCTATACCCTGTTCCAAAGCTCCCATTTTGGCACAGGCCATGAGTAGGTGTGCCAAATGTAGTCTGTTCAATGTGGAAACCTATGTCTTTGCATATGGTGATATACATGCGGGAGAAAAAGGTTTAAACTTTGCACGAGCTTAACAAGGAATGGGAAAGGTGATGAGAAACGGCGAATGGGACATATTAAAGGGGCCCACACTAGCCACCTAAGCTAGTCAACGCTTAGAGTGTGCTGGTTAAGCCAGCCCCAAAGAGACATCTTGCAAGAAAAAATTCAAAGAGACTTCGAGATATCGGAGTGAGTAATTTTAAGTCCCTTCGATATCCCAAAAAAAGAATATAATTGATTTAAAGATTCTATCAGAGAAAAAAGTAAATATCAACATGAACAAAGTGTTAGTCCCTTTGAAATCCCAAAAGACAGGAAAAGTATATTATTGAGGAGGTTATCAGGGAGAGACATAGATATCGACGAGAAAAAAGTATTGGTCACTTTGATACAGTGAAGGAACCTACTCGCCTTATTGACAAGACATATATTTTGAGGAGAGAAATGGCAGTGATGACAAACCAATCAACAATTGATATTCAAAATTTTGATGATGACATGAACGTTTCCATTAGACAACATTCATGAACTAGAGATGAGTGAATTATAGACCAAAGTCTAGTTTATTTGGTCCTAAAAATTCTTGAGCATCCAAAAAAGAGGGAGATGAGGAATGAAGTAGTGGATCAATGAAGAATGAACTAGAGAAGCCATTGCTAGTCCAAGTAAGTACATGAGCATGAATTGAAGTTTCTTTTTCATTATCCAAATTAGTTGAAATAGAAAATACAAAATAGGGTTTGGTTTACTTCTATGATTCAATATTATAGCGAGCACTTCTGAAACACATAAAAATAAGAGACAAAAATTAAAAACTTGACACATGAATAAAGACCTAGTAGATCAATGCCCTGGTTCCAGACCAAGGTCTAGAAGAACTACACAATTAAGTCTTGGAGCTGATAAGAAGAAGATTTGAAAAAGTGCTTGAAAGGGCTGATAGGTTTTTGGATGACTTACACCAAAACTTACAATGCTCTTTAGGAACAAAATAGACTACAACATAGGATGATAGAGGAAAGGAAAGAGCTAATGAATAAAGGAAGTATCAATAGTCAAGCACTCAAGTTTTGGGACAACATGGTTGATATGCACAACCGATTTCATGTTGTGCTTATAGAATAACTTAGTGACTTCGGCCAGCCATTGGATATTCCTTTTCCTAACTTCTTTAATGATGAAGGTGATCTCAAGGAGCAAAGCATGTGGAAAGATGAATTGAACTAGTTACTACCTCAATCCCTTAATGAAGTAAATGATGAATTGATGATGGTAGACAATACACACTTGCAACTGGATGGGATGTCTTCTCTAGAGTTTTCTATGAAGGATTTTATTTTTGTCACTAATATAGGAACCAATGAAAAATATGTCAAACATTTCTCCCAAGTCAACCTATTCATTACATGAGTGACATAGAGATAGGGAGCACCATCGATCCGAGAAAATTAGTCTACAAAGAGGGGATGCCAATTTTAATTATTTTTTAAGATGTAATTTGATATCAATGAATAGTTGTGTCTCCTTGTAACAGTCTATAACTTGTATGCTTCCTTCATTTTGTATAAGAAGGAAACCAGGACTAGAATGAAAACATAAACAGTTAGATAGAAAAGGGTGAGAAGAATAGAGGGATATAATAGAATATCATTTTGAGAAAAGAAGAATTTTGATATGTATAGTAAAAATATTTCTTGAAGCAAGTTAATGAACAAGAAGTTATAATCTAGTGGCTGAAACTTTGGTCTTCAATTGTTTGTTGAGATTTTAATTAATAAATGTTATCTTGTCTCCAAAGTGGTCTTTCCTTGTTATTTAAATCAATATATCAAGTGTATATCTGATTTATCAAAGCACATCTATTGTTCTTCTGTGGTTAATTTAATTGGTACCTTCAAGTAAGAATTAAATTATTTTAAGTAATCATAGTAACCTAGGGAGTATCATTGGGATCAATAAGAAGATCCTGGTAACTATACACTATTGCATATTTATATAAGGTATAAACATCTAAAACTTCCAAAAAAAAATGGTTTTAGCCAAATGGGAGGACACATCATTCACATATTGACTCCATTTCCCAATAGATAAAAATCGTTGGAAACACAAGGGAAGACAACTGAAAGGGGGGGTGAATCAATTGTCACAGAAATTTTACTTATTAAGCTTGTTCTCAAATCTGATAAATAAACATGAAAGAATAAACCATCACCACATCAAAAACACACATAACACCAAGATTTTTTATGTGGAAACCCTGGTAGGGGAAAAACCATGGTGGAGGTTAATCCACAAGATTATACTCTTTTAAAATTATAAAAGTATTATAAATGGGGAATGCACATGCATTTAGGCACACTTCCTAGAGCTCAACTGCCAAATACAAAAGGCTTACTACCCAAAAGAAGACTCATTGTCTTACAGTCACATTCGGATTACATCTAAAAGATTTTGAACTGAGAAAATAGCATCTTCTAATACTTGATTACAGTTTCGGTTAAGGGTATGTGTAGGATCATGATGGGCAAAAAAGTGGCAATATGATGGGTATGTGGCTGACAACTTTCTTTTTACCCAAAATTGATGAAATGAAAAGGGTTTTTAAAGGAGATTCTCAGATTTCCACCAATATAAATTATGCTTTACTTTGAATTTAATAAGTAATTATTATTCATTTTCTATTCAAATTATGACTAAAGTCTTGATTGATAGACTAATTGAAAAACGCCTTTTAGCTTTCAAATGGTATCACATTTTTGAATCCAAAACATAGGCTACATTCTATGCTTCACATACCAGGATTGAAAAAGAAAATTGAATTTCATGAAGTTTTAACCAAGTTAAGGTGGTTAGATACAAGTTTTTATATTTTTAAAAAGTTGTAATAGAAAATTCATAATTAATTTTTACTTAGAAAAAATTATAAAAATATGCATCACATCGGGACATGAGTCCTCTACTTATATCTAAAATATTATAAAAAAATATTGTCATTTTATTGTGGTTAGGGTGGTCAGACAGACACCTACTTCTTATTTTTTCCCTGAAACTTAAGTACTACTGCATTCAAATTTCAAATTTTCACCAAATAGATTTTTATTTTTTATACAAACCTAATAGTTTAGATACTACATTCAATTTGCTACAAATTCTATTCTTACATATTTTTGAAATAATATAGATAACTTATTCAAAATTTTATGTCAAGTTTCCTAACTCTAATTTTTTTGAATTTTTTGCCACTTAAGGGCCTATTTTTTCCTTGATGATCTTGCACATACCCTTAAGCGCATAAAAACTTTCATCTACTCACTCTTCTTCACACTTTACTTTTTTCTTTGAAACATTAGAACATTATTCACACACAACACATCACACACAATACCATTAAATGGTATAAAAAATTGATCATATATATCCACAACCAAGGATAACATCAACTACATGTCAGCCCAACAAAATATGAAATGTGTACAAACTATCGGCCCAAAACAATAAACAATAAATCAATGCAGACGAAATAGTGTTAGCCAAAACATAGTAAGGACCCAAAAAAATATGTCTCAAACATGAAACATCTTAAGCAATTATGCCTCAAAGATCTGCAACACACTACAATCACCTTGTTAGCTATGATCATTAAAAACATGAGCTCACAGAAGAAAATCACCAATCGTGAGCACAACGATCAATGCGTACAAACAACACAAATAGAGCATGATCTAAAAACATCCACAAGCATCATGAATCGCTACAAAACTATCCACAACTCAAATTACTAAAATCACATCATCTTCTCTCAGGAACACTAGCTAAAGCAATAGAACAATTGTTAGAACACAGAAGCTCATAACTCAAAAAAATCTTCATGCAAACCTCTGAAACTTCATGTGGACAAACTAGATATACTTTTCAACAACTCCTTTAGTCCACAACCTCTTATCATCAATATACTAAGCTAGCCAACATACTGAACTTCACTACATCACTGACAACCTGCAACTTATTTTATTACAATTTTCTCAATATCCTCAACATATACAACCTTAAAGACATTAATGGAAATAGTGTTGACATCAATCACAACCACATATAATCAATATCCAACAATCTCCCCCTTTGGCATTGATGGCAACACATGATGTGAGAAACACCATCAACGCAATTTTCTCTTAGCACTTTCTCCCCCTTAGATTTTTATTCTTTTCTCCTTAACTCTTTCACAATTTTTCACATGAATCTTCTCACCCTTTGACATCAATGAAAAAGATACACATTATCTTTCTCCACACAAGCTCTGAACCACATTTCTAAACATCTAACTAATCCCCCTGAGTAGCAGCCACCACAACATCAATCTGGATCACAAGATATGACTATGAAATGCACGGACTGATGCAAGTCAATGCATCTTAATTCTGATTAGGAGGGGTAATCACCCCTAGCTTCCCTCTGAGATACTCAAAGTATCCTTAGGAAAGGGCTTGGCAAAGATATCTACAATCTGTTCCTTAGTGGGAACATACTCCAATCTAACTTCCTTCTCACTCACCCTCTCTCTCAAAAAGTGAAACTTGATAGATATATGCTTGGTTTTTTAATGCAGTACCAGATTCTTAGAAATGTTGATTGCACTTGAATTATCACATAATATAGCATTAGGTTCATCATACACAACTTTGATATCTTTCAACATCTACTTTATCCACAATACTTGAGTACAATTGTTAGCAGCAACAATGTATTCTACCTCTGCAGTAGATAAATAAATGGCATTATGATTCTTACTTAACCATGAAATCAACATCTTTCCCCAGAAAAATTCACCACCACTAGTACTCTTTTTTTCATTCACATCTCCTGCCCAATCAACATCAATAAAATCACTCAAAGTAAGGTCAACTTATTTATGATACCATAGGCCAAAATCAACTGTACCCTTCAAGTACCTAAAAATCCTCTTCATGGCTATCACATGAGATTCCTTAGGATCAGCTTGAAATCTTGCAATAATTCATACAACATTCATGATATCAGGTCTAGTTTGAGTCAAATCTAGAGCAATCCACCAATCATGGATCTGTATCTAGTCTGATTTTTTTTAGGAAATCATCATCTTGTGTCAACTTACATCTGGTCACCATAGGTGTACCAACTGGATTTGAATCTTCCATACCAAACTTCTTTAGCAATGTTTTCACATACTTGGACTAAGGTATAAAGATACCCTTATCTAGCTGAGTAATTTTCAGTCCCAAAAATAATTTCTTTTCTCCAATCATAGACATCTCAAACTCACTCTGCATCTCATCAACAAACTTCATGCTCAAACTATCATCTCCTCCAAAAAAGATATCATCAACAAAGACTTCAATAATCAAATCTTTATCATGATCAATCTTGAAATACAAATTACTATTAGTAGTACCTTTATTAAATCCAAGCTTTAGCAAATACTTGTCCAATTTGGCATACCATGCTCTTCGGGCTTGCTTAAGTCCATACAATGCTTTCTTCAACCAACAAACCATATCTTCTTGATCAGTCAATTGAAATCCATCAAGTTTCTCAATATACACTTCTTCTTCTAGTTCACCGTTTAGAAATGTTGACTTAACATCCATCTGATAAACCTAGAAGTTTTTGTAAGCACCATAAGCAAGAAATAGTCTCACAACTTCAATCCTAGCAACAAGAGCAAAAGTTTCTTCAAATTCAATTCCTTCCATCTGAGAATATCCTTTACACACAAGTCTTGCTTTGTTTCTAACAACTTCACCTTGCTCATTCAGTTTGTTTTGAAAGACCCATTTAGTTCCACTTACACTTTTTTCCTTAGGTCTAGGAACAAGAATCCATGTATCAGTCTTCTCAATTTGCAATAGTTCTTCTTTCATTGCTTCTACCCAATGTTCATCTTTGCATGCTTCATTGACACTATTAGGCTTAGTCTTTGAGATCAAACAATATTCTTCTGCAATTCTTCTCCTACTTTGAACACCTTTGTTCTTATCACCTATAATATGATCTTCTAAATGATTTAGTCTTACATACCTTGGAGTCTTAGGGTACTCTTGAACTTCAGGCTCTTGCGATCTCACTTATACACTTCCACTAGTTTCTTCCTCTTTATTTTCCAGATTCACCTGAATGATCTAAACTTGATTAAGAGTCTAAAATTTATTTCCTTTATCTAAACTGTCATTTTGATCATCTTAATCATATGCATAGGTTCTTGATGGTGTAACTATTTCTTCATCAACCTTGGCATTATCACTTTCAACTACTTTCCTCAATCTCTTATTGTAGCACCGGTAGGATTTACTTTTAGTAGAATAACCAAGAAAGATTCCTTCATCACTTCTAGCATCAAACTTTCCAATATCTTCATCTCTTTTGATATAGCATTTACTCCCTAAGATTTTGAAGTATCTAATAGTAGGCTTATGACCAAACCATAGCTCATAAGGAGTCTTACTGGTATCACCTTTGACATGTACCTAGTTGAGAGTGTAAATGGTAGTACTCACAACTTCTCTCCAGTAGATATGTAGAACATTTCCTTCTAGCATCATGGTCCTAGCAGCTTCTTGAATTGTCCTGTTCTTCCCATCCACAACTCCATTTTTCTAAGGGGTCTGTGGGGTAGATAATTGTCTCTTTATCTTATGATCTTAGCAAAAATAATTAAACTCAACGGAAGTGAATTCACCACCTCTATTTGATATCAAACATTTAATCTTTAGACATGTCTCTGTCTAAACCATAGCCTTTAAAATCTTGAATCTCTCTAGAGCTTCATATTTTTCCCTTAAGAAAGAAACCCACATCAATCTAGAATAATCATCAATAAGTAACATGAAATACCTATCTCCTTGTAAACTTCTGAATCTAGAAGGACCACACAAGTTAGTATGCACAAGCTCCAACACTTCATTCGAACAATGTTGTTTTCTCTAGAATGAAACTCTAGTTTTATTCCCCAACTGACATTCTTTGCATATAGTATTCTAGTAGGCTTTATCAACTTAGGAAGATCTCTCACAGCCTGAGTAGAACTTATCTTGATAATATTTTCAAAGTTTACATGACACAATCTCCTATGCCACAACCAACTTTCATCAACTTGAGCAATCAAAAAACTTTTACTAATAGCATTTAGGTGAAAGATATTACCTTTTGTTTTTGTACCAAATGCAATCACATTTCTGGAACTCCACAATATTCTACACTTTCCATCCTTGGGCTTGAGTTGAAGATTGTATCCCTTGTCAACCATCTATCCAACACTTAAGAGATTATGCATCAAACCTTCCACATATAGAGCATCATTAGTATTATGCTTACCATTAAGAGAAATGCATCCTCTGCCATAGATTACACTAGATTTTTCATCACCAAATCTTACAACACCACCATCATACTTTTCCAAGCTCACAGATTTACTTTTATCACCTGTCATGTGATTAGAGCATCCACTGTCAATCACCCATTCATCTTTTTCTTCAACTCTAGCAGCTAGTGCTTTCTCCACATTTACACAACTAGCAGATTTAGTAAGTACTGGATTATTTTCTTTGATAGCAATAAATACCCATTCATACTCACTTAAATTCCCTTTATCAGATTCATCATTTGTCACACCTTCATCAGCAGCATAATAACACTTTCTTTGGAATCTAGGCTTGTTAGGTCTTGGCTTAGGAACTCTTTCCGAACACCTTTAGGAAAAATGACCTATCTTAATGCAAGAAAAACATTTAAGAGGAAATTTCCCTTTATACTTACCTTCTCCTCTTGCTATCCTCTTGGCAATAAGTGCTTCAAGCTCATCTATTTCTTCTTCTTCTTCAATCTCTCTCATTTCCTGCTCATACTTGGATATTTTTCTAGAAGAAATTTCTCCCAGATCATATCTCTGCTTATGTTTTCTGGAGATAGTAGTTGTGGATGAAAATTCTATCTTAGGAAGAGATTCACCAAAATCACTTAACTCAAAAGCAACAAGCTTACCAATCAACATGTCCTTGGTTACATTTTTCGTAGTCTAGATCTCCTCAATAGCAACAGCTTTGTGTTTGTATGCAGTAGGCAAGGATTTGAGCACTTTAGAAACAATCTCTAATTCTTCCAATGTTCCACAAGCACATTTGATACTACACACAAGTTCATTCACTCTCTACATAAAAGAAGTGATGTTCTCATCTTCACCCATTCTCAATGTTTCATATTTTCCTTTCAAGCTTTACAACTTAGCAATTTTCACATGGGTATCACCTTCATACAAAGTTTCCAACTTTTTCCATATCTCATAAGCAGTATTCAACTCCATTTTGTCCTCTTAGAATTAGTTAGAGCACTCAACAATGTTTCCTTAGCCTTGATATTGTACTCAGCTTTCTTAATCTCACTTGCAGTAGAAGGACCATTATATGGGATGATATACCTATTCTTTGTAATTGTCCAATAAGGTTCACCAATGCAACTTGGATGACACTCCATTCGAGTCTTCCACAGAGAAGAATTAATTCCATAAAATCTCAGGCTATCCTTCTTATATGTCATCATCCTAGATCACCTCAAGTAGTCAAGATTCTCTGGAGGAACCTGCTCTGATACCAATTGTTGGCAACACAAGGGCAGACAACTAAGAGGAGGGGGGTGAATCAGTTATCACAAAAATTTTACTTATTAAACTTGTTCTCATATTTGATAAATAAACATGAAAGCATAAACCATCACCACATCAAAAACACACATGACACCAATATTTTTTACATGGAATCCCTGGTAGGGTAAAAACCATGGTGGAGGTTAATCCACAAGATTATACTATTTTAAAAGTATAAAAGTAATATAAATGGGGAATGAACATGCTTTCCTAGGCACACTGCCTAGAGCTCACTATTGAAATACAAAAAGGCTTACTGCCCAAAATAAGACTCACTGTCTTATAGTCACATTAGGATTACATCCGAAAGATTTTGAACTAAGAAAATAGCATCTTCTAATGCCTGATTACAGTTCTGATTAAGCACATAAACACTTTCATCTGCTCACTCTTCTTCACACTTTACTTCTACCTTCAAAAGATTAGAACATTATTCACACACAACACATTGCACACCATACCATCAAATGGTATAAAAAATTCAATATATATTCCGCAACCAAGGATAACATCAAGTACATTTCGACCCAACAAAATATAAAATGTGTATAAATTGTTGGCCCAAAACAATAAACAATTTATCAATGTGGACGAAACAATGTCAGCCAAAACATAGTAAGGTCCCAAAACAATATGTCTCAAACATGAAACACCTTAAGCAATTATGCCTCGAAGATCCGCAACACGCTACAATCACCCTATCAGCCATGATCATGGAAAACATGAGCTCACAGAAGAAAATAACCAATCACGAGCACAACGATCAATGCAGATCAACAACATAGATAGAGCATGATCTAGAAACATCCACAAGAATCATGAATCACTATAGAAGCATCTACAACAACCCAAATTACTAGAATCACACCATCTTCTTTTAGAAACACCAGCTAAAGCAACAAAACAACTATCAAAACACAGATACTCATAACTCAAACAAATATTCATGCGAACCTCTGAATCTTCATGTGGATAAAATAGATATGCTAGTCAAAAAACCCTTTAATCCATAACCTCTTATCATCAATATACTAAGCTAGCCACCATATTGAACTTCACTGCATCACCGACAACCTACAACTTATTTTATTACATTTTTCTCAATATCCTCAACATATACAACTTAAAATAAATTAATGGAAATAGTGTTGACATCAAGGACAACCACATATCAAAAATATCCAACAAAAATCACTAATAATACTTATTCCCAAACATAAAAAACTCATAAAACTTATTTATACATTTTCATTTTCTGTAGTAGGAGTAGGAGTAGAAATTAGTTTAGGTTATCTATTTCAAACCCTCATGCCAACATGAAATACATCATGAGTGTATGAGAAAATTGAAGATGATTGGAATTAAAAAACCCTCTTAGAAATTTGTATGAGGTTATAATCTGCTTAATTATCACCATTTTTATCTTTGAAAGTTTACATTCATTGGTGAATGAGGTAAACACAACTAGGCATAGAAAATCCTAAAGAGCAAGGAGTTTCAACCACCTTGGTTGATTTTATTTGTTGGCCAAAACATTGCTAAACCTGAACATAGAACTTGGCATACTCTTGGGGTTTGCAATCAACAATTTTTGGAACCAATAGATTGGTGACTCCAATGGTGATAAGCCCAAAAAAAATTTTTCCAACGTACATCTAGTCAAAGAGTCAAGAACTAAAAAGTGTTCTAAAAAGGATATAACTCTACTTGGGAAGAACAAAACGAGTCTTCAATCATATCTGAATTTCTAAGCATTGAATCTCTCCATCTAAGCCGTACACCAACAGATTTTTGACTCTACTAGGAACAACTACTTAGAAGGAAATTTGGCTTTAGTGTATCCAATTAAAGATTCAATGAAGTTTTGACATTGATTTTCAAATGAAAGCTAATGATTATATATTCTACACTCCCCAAGTCACACAAGCAAAAAATTGGTGACTATGTTGAAAAGAGTTGGAGGTTGAGAAGTATTGGAGTAAAAGGCTTTATTGTGGAGGCAGTAAGAAATATCACTCTACTAGTGAACAAATCCTAGAAATAAAAATATAGTCCTCCCTAAAGGAGATGGTGACTCTAGTCAAAAACCTGTGAGGAATTGTGTATGTGCGATCAATTGAATATCATATCAAAAAGAATAAATTTTAGACATCAAAGCATCACAGTGTCACCCAAGATGGAAGGTAGGATATCCTTACATAAGGGAAGCCCAAAGAATGATAATGGTAAAAAATAGATAAAGAAACAAGGTTCAAGGTCCCCTCCCACTACAAAAATCACTGCTAACAAGGATGGAGCCATACCTAACCCACCTAGGGTCATAGAAATACAAAACAATACCCATAATGATCATTCAAAACATCCCTTCACAATTTACAATATCCCTTTGCATGGATCAGGACTCCATAAAAGTGAAATATTTCCACCAAGGGACCCTCACAATCAACCTAAACAAAGTAGCTTATATGAAACTATTTGATCTTTCAACCTTAACCCCCAAAATATGAGTGAATTCTATGCTCGTATAGATGAAGAAGCAAGGTGGGCAGAAGCACAAAGAGATTATGAGGAAAAAGTGGCTTAGCATTATTCTGAGAACTCTCAACATGGATTTATAGAACAAATTCCATTCATGATACCCTTCACAGATACTCGGGGTAGCCTTGCTACAAAAAGAGAACTAACTTTTCAAGATTTGATATAAGATTTGAAAAAAATGATTGGGGAGATGGAAAGGCTTGAATTCATAGCACAAAAACATGATATGGCTTGAAATATGCTGCAATTACACCAATAGGTTGCTGCTAGTGTGACCTAGCATGGAATCCTTTGCAATCAAAACGTGGGTGGTCCTCAAAACCCTAAAATATCTCATAACATAGGGAATGCAAGTGGAGCTACTCATATGCAACAAAATATTCCCACAATGCAAACTTCACACCCAACAAATACTTACATGAATAATACCTATCCACCCCCACCTTGCCAGGGAATATCAGGGTATCAAAATCAGAACCAACATATTGGGAAATATTCATGTCAAGGTCCTAACCAAAATGTACAAGGAAATGTACATCCTCACAAAGGTTGTACTTAGTATATCTAGCAAGGAATGCATAATTATCAATACCAACAAGGACAACAACATCAACATTATCAGCCTAACCAAAACACATTTGTATGAGGAGCCATGAGCATAGACAAATTTAGGAAATTGAACTTTTATGGAATTCAAGGCTATCTGAATCAAATTGATAATGATGTAAGAAATACAATCTCAAAATTCTCTGGGAATCATGCTATATCAGGAGAGGATCACATTAGAGAATTCAAAATGGTCATTGATGGTTTTGATGTGAAACATGAAGACGTTTACATGAATTTATTTATGTAATCACTAGTTGAAAAAGCTAGAGATTGGTATAAAAACCTACCTAATGCTTCAATTAACTCTTGGCCCGAGTTCAAGAGAATCTTTAAGGAACAATATGGAGACCATTCTGATCCATAATTTTCCTTGAATGAACTGACAAATATTTAGAAAAACCATAATGAATATTCAATAAGATTCCACCTCACCTAGAGCCAACTAATCCTATGTGTCTAGTCTTCTAATTGAATGCTTTTTCAATCCAAAAACCAATTATGATCTTAGGACAAGGAGTCCTCCTATCCTCATTGAAGCATTCAGAGCTACATTGAACATATAAAATAATAGAAAAGCCTCAGGGAAGATAGGAAGGATGGATGGAGGAAGAATACTACCAAAACCTAATCCCCATTAGTATAAACAACCAAACAATAATAGAAATGACAAACCAAGGTTAGATGATATGCCCTACAAAAAAATTTGGAAGGATGGAAAGCTAGTTGGCAATTATCAGAGACAAGATGTGAGTAATGATACTCTTGATCCACTAAAAAGGCATGCAACGAATATGGTAGAAAACACTCCATGGCATATACCCTACAACCTTCCTCACTTTCCTGAATATTGCATAGTGGCACAATCAATCTAGGAAGATAAAGGGAAATATGACCAAGAGAGAAATGATCATACTATAAACATGTTGGCAACCAAACCTCATGGAATGTATAAAGAATATTCATCTTTAGAGGAATATGGCTTTGAGTATGATGTGGATAATCAAAAGTATAATGTCCATATGGGCTAGAAGGAAGTATTTTTAGACCAAGAAGATGATGATCTAGGAGTATCTCAGATTAATACTTCTAGTTAGCAATTAAACTAGATCCCACTAAGAAGGTAGGCCTACTAAATAAGAAATGAAAGCACTTACTCTTACTATTGTGGCATAGGCTGAGAGAAATTACAACCTTAGAAAAAAAATTGTGAATTCTAACTAAGGGACACCTGGAAGTCTATTTGTGAAGGATCAACAAAAGAATCAAAAGGTCATTACAAACAATTAGAAGAATGAAGAAATGAAAAGTGTGTTGTACAATAATGGCCCCTTGTCATTTTCATGGACTTTTAGGTCTTGTTTCATGGTGTTTGTCTATTTTTCTCTGATTTTATGTTGCAACATGGCTTGAACATGCTTATTTAGGTACTAAAATTCAAATAACAACCTCTTGTGAAGGTGTTGTGAAGTGTTTTAAGACATTTCTACACTCTTCTAGACTCTATTAATTACAATTCACCTAAAAATCACCTTTTCATTCATCAAAAAGTCCTATTTTGAAGTGTTGTAAAGTCTTGTAACAAGATTTCACGCTTTTCTAGGTATATCTTCACTATTTATCTCTTTTTCATGCTTTATTTGGCCCCTTTATGCTCTCATATGCTTAATTAAGTATATTTTTTATTATTATCCCAACAAACAACATTAAATATAACATATTTCCTAACACACATTTTTCAAGTCCTAGGTGGGACCCATTTGCCATGGGTGGCGAATGAGTCCCCCTTGGCCCCAAATTCAAAAAATTTAAAATTTCCTTTCAATATTTTATTAAAAAGCACTTGATGTCGACCTGTGATGAGGTATGAATGGGTAACTAAGGCACAGGTGTGTATAAATAAGTGATTTTCACCTCATTTCACCCCCCCTTCATCAAGTTCACTTATTCACCTATTCATTCAAGAATTCAAGCATTTTACAACATCTTTTCAAGCACTATTCAAGCACTTTGAAGCATCCATTAACATTACTTCAAACTTGCATCATCAAGGGTTTGGTAAGTTGATAGCAATTGCATGTTGTTAGTTTATCATTCCTTTGCATTTCATTATATTATTATGTGTTTGATTACCAAAAGTGAGGTTTGACCAAGGAAAACCCCTAGTCACTAACCCTAAACCATTTTGCCCCTATTGCATGTTTGTTTACAACCTTTTGTTTGCAGATTTGACAAGCTTTTTGGTGCTAAAGATTGGTTTACAATTCAACTAGGTGTTTCAAGTCAACTCAAGTCTATTTCAAGCTTGGAGAAGGTTTTTTGTCCATTTCCTGTAGAATTGATGTCAACAACCCAACAAGCAGTGATTTCCAGATCTAGTGTTGCAGAGTTGTCTCCTGATTTTTCAAAAATTTGGGAGAGGACTGATTTGCCACCTGTGGTGAATGAGTCCCACCTTATGACTAAAAATTTAAATTTTGTTAGATTTTGGATGTCGATAGACAGAAACTTGTTCCCAATAGTTTTTCACTAGGAGGAGGACTAATTTGCCACCCTAGGCGAATGAGTCCCACTGTGAAAAATCAGTGATTTCAGCCAGCATCCACAACATTCCAGATTCATCATACTTCACCCAAGTGCACTATGATTTAACTCATTTCTTTTTGTTTTGCATATTTTCTTCATTTACTTCATTATTTGCATATCACAATGTGTTCTCAAACATAGCTTTAATTTCACTTTTGCATTCATATTCATTCATTTAGATCAGTCAATTGCATTTAGTTAACTTCATTTAGGTTAGACAACATCACTTATTGCATAATTTGAATGAACCATTAGCTTTTTTGCTCCTATCTCTCTCATTTTAGGTGAAAAACCCTAGAAGAGAAGAGTTGTCAATAGAAGCCAAAAATCAATGGTTCATTTTGGTGAACCCAACTTTTGAGCACTTTGCATGGGTAAATGTAAGAAGATGAGTCTAGGAAATGTGAAAGTTTTTTTCCTTAGGCAAAAAAATGAAATTGGCTTGCAAAAAATGGGATCCCATTTTTAAAAAGTAGGATCCCGTTTAGCTTTGGGATCC
>VDFB02000017.1:3646009-3666184 GCA_007258455.2 Sequoia sempervirens | reverse complement strand
TCAAAAAATGATAAGTTTAGGTCATCTTATGCATGTCGAACATGACAATTTTTCAAAACGACAAATATGGCTAATAAAAATTTAACAGAAAAACAATATTCAATAAAAAATAACAAAAAAATATTGAAAATGTGCTTTAGTGAGTCACAAATCTTTTAACAAAAGGATTTAGAAAAATATGATAATTTAGGTCAAAATATGGATTTCGTACACGTGCATGGTATGGTAAAAAAAAGTGACTTTTAAATAGTGGTTTTTAGAAATGCCTATTGAAACTCAATTTGTACTATCTGGGTATTGAAATAAATTACATACTTGGAAACTAGACTCCAAGTACTACATTTTATGATTAGTAACTTTTTTTAAGATTTCATCTCTGAGTGCTTCAAATTTTAAGGTCAAATGTGAAAAATTCTAAAAATCAGGGAAAATACTTCCACTTTTTGGCTAGAAAGTGGACTCAACTTCTTGCACACACCCACATTTTTGATTTCATATTGCATCCTAGTTTACATTTTCATTAACATTTAATTAGTACATTGTTTTATTTTTGCATTCTAGGACTTTTTATCATGCATTAGTGAAAGCTTCATTTAGATTTCATTTTTGCATTGCATCTCATTGAAAAAGAAAAAAAATGCATTTTACATCCTTGATTGCATTTTGTAGAACATTGAAATCATCTTAAAATTTCACAAAAACACACAAAAACATCATACTAGGACTCATTCGCCACCCAGGGAAAATCAGTCCCTCTGCACTATTTACACAGAATTTTTGGCACCTTTTTCACATTTTTTTGCATTGCTGTTTCATGTTTCTATATTCTCTTTCCAAAATCTCTATTTTTCCTCATTTATTGCATATTACTTTATTTGCATCATGAAATTTTCTTTCAATAAGTTTTGGAATTCATTAAAATCATTGGTAGACATGTCTAATTGTGCCTTTGGCTATGACCCTAATGACCTTGAACAACCTCATGCTCCTTCAACTCCTCATGATTGTCCTCCATGTGAAGTAGACATCATTGGAGAAGATGATGCTAGCATGAACAAGTTCTACAACGATTGCCTTGATAACCTAGAAGCAAATGCAACCTTTTATCCCTCTATGTGGTCACAAGATCTTCCTACTATTGCACCTCCTAATCACTTTGCATACTTACATCCTGAAGTCAATATAGGACCTAAGGTTCCTCCCTCAATTTGACCTAGTTCCTCTCACCAATCACATTCACAACCCTTCTACAATCACAAAGTCACAAACACTCCTATAAACCTTGAAGAAACGTATGGTAAAGGATTCACTATCTTAAGTAAACAAGGGTGTGACACAAAACATGAACATGACATCCATCAACTTCTTGAACAACAATCAACCAAAACACACATAATAGGACTAGGATATCAAGATCCTTCTCATCCTGATAGACATCCTCTTCAACCTAGGAGACTTTAGGATGCTGGTATAGTAATCTTGGATGCTCCTCCTAACTTAAACATTCTCCTTCGACATGAACAACAATTATCTCCTTCTAATGAGAAGAATGTTAGGATCCTTATGGGTCCTCTTCCTCCTTCTATTCATGAACAAGGAAAATCAAGAAAGCGAAAATGGCCTTATAAACTTAAGAAAATCAAGTTTCCCACACATCCTCCACCTGAATGTGAAAGGAGACTTCAACTACTCTTAAACAATGGTCTTATACTTTTACCACCTATGAATAGGTTGGTTATTCATCTGAAAGACTCTAACATACCATTTTGCAAATATCATCACATCCTTGGACATCAAATTGAAGAATGTCAGACATTGAAGGAAATACTAGATAAGTATCACTTCACTGGTACTAATTGTTTCCCCATCATACCTTAAAGTAGCCAAATCCCCTCATCATGCCATAGTTGTAGAATTCCCTATTCTCACTATTGCATGATCCTTTTCCATCACCCACCTTGTCTCATTCTTGCATTTACACTTTGTGGAGGGCAAGACGTTGTTAGCCTTGTCCTTGTAATTCCCTTGTCTTTGTCTCTTAACTATGTTATGCCTTTTCTGCTTATCTATTTAAGATTGAGAAACCAATAACTTAGTTAATGGTTGACTTACATTAGCATTACTTGTCATTTGTCTTTTTTACATTTTGATGCACATGTCGTGTTCCCCCATATCGTGCGTTTGATGTTTTCTCTCTCTCTGTACACTTCTTCTATTTGTTCCTCTATTCTTCTATTTGTCGTGCCTTGTCTTTTTCCCTTTTGGGGATGATGCAAAGTGTAGAGACACCCTATGTCTCTTCCATGTTGACCCAAAAGGTCCTTTCCTTTTTCTCTTTTTATTTTGTGTTTTCCTTTTGGGGATGACACAAATGTGTAGAGACACCCAATGTCTCTTCCATGTTGAACCAAAAGGTCCTTTTCTTTTTTTCTTTTTGTTTTGTGTTCTCCTTTTAGAGATGACACAAAGCATTGAGACCAAAATGTCTCCTTCATGTTGACCCAAAAAAAATTTCCTTTTCTTTCACCTTTTCATTTTCTTTCGTTTCACTTGTGTATCCTTTTGGGGATGATGTAGGGTGTCGAGACCACAATGTCTCTTCCATGTTGACCCAAAACTAACTTTTCCTTTTTCTTTTGTTTTCGCTCTCTTTGTTCCATTCTTCCAATTCTATGTGATTTGGGGAATGATGACAGTTTTGTACTCTTTCATAAAAAAATTGCAACAACAAACATATTGACCCCAAATCCATAGATCCCCTATGTGTATGGTGTGCTTTCTTTTCTAGGGGGAAACTCCCTTTTCTTTGTTTTTTTATTTTTCCTTGACATGATGCAACCTAACTTTGAAACATATGACTTGGCATAGGGCTTTCTAGGTTGGCTCTCATGTCTTGTTTTCTTTTTGCATTTTCTTTTCTTCTCCACTTTAATGTAATTTCTCATAGAACAATGTGTAGCAATTCCTTTAAAGTGGGGGGCATACATTACCATAATTCATTTGCATTCTTGGTTCCTAGTGTAGCCTTGTCGTTTATGTGATGCATTCGTCACTTTATGGATGACATTGGGTGTGATTTACTTCATAATTGTGATCTATCTCAGCATATTACATTCCTCTTGGTGGCTTGATCTGACACACTGCATCCCCTAAGTTGTGAAAATAATATTCTTTGATTGGTCCTCTCTTGGAGACCTTAGACACAATGTTCCATAAGTGACTGACCTTGCATGAACTGAAAAAGACTCCTTTGAACATCCATTACATTTTACACAAGTTTTTTGCATTTTACATTTTTATCTTTTACCACCTTGCATAACGCAGCTTGCATGACTATGGAACTTTGTTTTTTTGTTCATGAACATTTTTCTTTGTGGCACCTTGTTAAAGTTATCAATAGGTATAACTTTAATATGGTTGAGTGGGAAGTCCACCCAGCAGCATGAATTTTCCTCATAGCCACTTTTGTGTTTGTGAGTGCATACCAACTAGCGTATGTATCTTACCTTTTTGGGCTTTCTCACCCGTGGACAACTAGCTCTGTGGCCCCAAAGTGAGTACATTTGAGCCTTCTCACCCTGCAGATAGCCTAAAGTTCTATGGCCCCAGAGTGAGTACACATTCTCTTTTTCAACCAATTAGCCTAGATCTAATCCACAACTAGTTGGATTGACGATCGAAGCTTCATCCAATTCATCTCATCACTTGTGTGTTCCTTTGTTCTTATGTCTATTTTTCCATGGGATCTTTATCCTGGGGCCTTGATCATCCCTCTTGATTGTTGTTATTCCATCTTGCAAGTGCAAGTGCATTTGAAACCTCCTCTCAATGTTCATGGCTACTTTAGTGTGAGTTTGAAGCAAGTTCATCCTCTCACTAAAGTGGGGGCTAAATGTGCTATAGAAAAATGGCCCCTTGTCATTTTCATGGCCTTTTAGATCTTGTTTCATGGTGTTTGTCTATTTTTCTCTAATTTTATGTTTTAACATAGCTTGAACATGCTTATTTATGTAAAAAAATTCAAAGGACAACACCTTGTGAAGGTGTTGTGAAGTGTTGTAAGACATTTCTACACTCTTCTAGACTCTATTAATTACAATTCACCTAAAAATCACATTTTTATTCATCAACAAGTCCTATTTTGAAGTGTTGTAAAGTCTTGTAACAAGCTTTCATGCTTTTCTAGGCATATCTTCACTATTTATCCCTTTTTCATACTTTATTTGGCCCCTTTATGCTCTCATATGCTTAGTTAAGTGTATTTTTGAGTATTATCCTGAAAAACAACATTAAATACAACATATTTCATGACACACATTTCTAGGTCCTAGGTGGGACCCATTCGCCATGGGTGGCGAATGAGTCCCCCTTGTCCCCAAATTCAAAATTTTTAAAATTTCCTTTCAGGATTTTATTAAAAAACACTTGATTTCAGCCTATGATGAGGTATGAACATGTAACTAAGGCACAAGTGTGTATAAATAAATGATTTTCACCTCATTTCAACCCCCCCATTCATCAAGTTCACTTATTCACCTATTCATTCAAGCATTCAAGCACTTTGAAGCAGCCATTGACATTACTTTAGACTTGTATCATCAAGGGTTTGGTAAGTTGATGGAAATTGCATGTTGTTAGTTTATCATTCCTTTGCATTTCATTATTTTATTAAGGGTTTGATTACCAAAAGTGGGGTTTGACCAAGGCAAACCCCTATTCAATAACCCTAAACCATTTTTTCTCTATTGCATGTTTGTTTGCAGCCTTTAGTGTGAAAATTTGAAAAGATTTTTGGTGTTGAAGATTGGTTTACAAGTCAACTAGGTGCTTCAAGTCAGTTGACTCAGGTCTATTTCAAGCTTGGAGAAGGTTTTATGTCTGTTTCCTACATAATTGACTTTGACAACCTGACAAGAAATGATTTCCAGATCTGCTGTTGCAGAGTTGTCTCCTGATTTTTCAAAAATTTGAGAGAGGACTGATTCACCACCTATGGCAAATGAGTCCCACATTACAACTAAATTTTTTGAATTTTGTCATATTCTAGACCCCAACAAATAGAAACTTGTTCGCGATAGTTTTTCACCAGGAGGAGGACTGATTCACCACCCTGGGTGAATAAGACCCACTATAAAAAATTAGTGACTTGATCTAGCATCCAAAAAAATCCATATTCATCATACTTCACCTAGGTGCACTCTAGTTTATCTCATTTCTTTATGTTTTGCATATTTTCTTCATTTACTTCATTGTTTGCATATCACAATGTTTTTTCAAACATAGCTTTAATTTCACTTTTGCATTCATATTCATTCATTTAGATCAGTCAATTGCATTTAGTTAACTTCATTTAGGTTAGAAAACATCACTCATTGCATAATTTGAATGAACCATTAGCATTTTTGCTCCTATCTCTCTCCTTTTAGGTGAAAAACCCTAGAAGAGCAAGAGTTGTCCATAGGAGCCAAAAATCAACAATGCAAAAAGTCCCCAAGGAACACTTCAAAAATATGTGCCAAATGGAGTAGCACATAGTGAACAAGATAAAGGAGGAAAGAATCCTAAGCAATAGGTGGAGGAAAAGAGACCTACTAAGGTAGAAATGGGTAAAACAAAAATAAATGCACCTTCTTTTGATATGGCACAAGCTTTGTCCCAAGTCAAGATGTCAGTGCCACTACTAGAGATGATGAAGATAGATGATATAGAGATAGTGCCATAAAAATGATTTCAAATGTACCAAACAATCTAAGAGGTCAAAATAGAAATAGTACCAATGAGATGCAAGTTAATAATTTCAAAGAGGAAACCATGAAAACTCCTTAGGTATACTTGGAACTACTCTTGAAAAAAACTAATCCCGATATAGATCCTTTCTACACCACCTTGCTAATAAATAAAAAATTGGTGAAGAACCACATGATTGATTCAAGGGAAAAAATCAATACCATGCCCATGGCAGTTATGAAGGAGTTGGGCTTATGGGTACATACTACCTATGGGAAATGTTATGCCATGAATAATAGAAATTTCCCAATTATTGGTGTGATGTGGGATGTAGAATTGAAGTTGGTTGCATATCCTGAGGCCACATATAGAACTAACAATACTGTGGTTGACACTCCACGCTATTATGACATGCTATTATCAAGGCAATGGAATGCTGTAGTAGGTGGAAATGTTCAATTTGACTTGTCATATGCAACCATACCTGTAAATGGGAAAGAAGTTAAACTATATAGAGAACCATGATTAGAGAAAAAAGTGGAGCACATTGACCCTAATATGATAGACTAATTTTGTGATGTGAACTTGGGAAACTTTAGAATTGAACAATCGCAACCAAATTTGCAGAACAAGGACCCTATTGGAAATACAACCTAAAAGGAGGAATTTGAAATTTGGAAGATGTATTTTGATGGTGCTTGTAGCAAAGAAGGAAATGGGGTAGGTTTAGTATTTATTTCACCTAATGGTAAAACCTTTAAATACACATTTCTTCTATCCTTTGAATGTACTAATAACATTGCAAAATATGTGGCAGTATTGTTAGGTTTGAATATTGATACTAAGTATGGGATCAAACTACTAATGGTGTATGGGGATTCTGATTTAGTTGTCTCACAAATCAAATCCAAGCATGCTTCAAATAATAAAAGACTCAAACGATACAAGCATGTTGTGTGGAACACAATGGAGCTCTTTGATGCATTCTCGATAGAATGGATAGAAAGATCAAAGAGCCTAATTATAGATTTCCTTCAAAAAATGGCCTTGAAAAGGGATGATATCACATTGGAAGGAATTTTAGAGGTTGAGTTCAAAACCATACCATTTATCCTTGGTAATTTCTACAACTAATAGGTGTTCAATGATGATGAGGATTTGATAAGGTTTCTTCAATGTATTGATCAGTATGAATCCCTACAAGTAGATTTTAATGCGTTTGTGGAAAATGTAGATGGCCCAAGCATACTATTTTTGGTCAAGAAGTGGTACAACTAAGAACAATAAGATTGCAAAAGGATTGGTAGCTCTACAGAGGGCCTTTGACAGAAATGACCGATTCTTATTAAAGCAGACATCGATTAATTAAGAAGACCTTAAGGAAATAAACCTTGGAACTAAAATGGTCCTCAAGAAAGTATACATAGGTAGAAAAATCAGTCCAAAGGTAAGGGAAATTCCCATAATCTTATTAATAAAATATAAGCATGTATTTGCATGGTTATATGATCTTAAAGCTTATAGAGAATATTTTTTCTAGCATGAAATTCCTTTAAAGCTAGATTGTAAACCTTTTAGACAAAAGCAGAGGCCTACAAACCCGATGTTGGCACCTAAGATGTAGGAAGAACTGATGAAACTTGGGGATGGAGGAATAATAAAACCCATTAGGAATTCATCTTGGGTATCAAATTTAGTACCAATCACTAAAAAGAATGGAGATATAATTTTATATGTGTAGATTTTCATAATTTTAATGTTTCATCACTTAAAGATAACTACCCACTCCCAAATATGGAGGCAATGTTACAAAGATTAATTGGATGCGAATTATTTTCCATGATGAATGGATTCTTAGGCTATTTAACCAAGTCAAAGTGAAAGAATTGGAATAGTATGACTACTTTCGTTACACCATGGGGAACATGTGTGTATGTAGGAATGTAATTTGGCCTTATGAAATACAAGGGAAGCTACTAGGAAACATAGTCTCCAAAGAGGGAGTTAGATTGATTCAAAAAGAGTGGAGGCTATTGATAAGGTGCCTATCCCAAAAATGGTGAAATATATTCAATCATTCTTTGGCCAAATTAACATTTTTCAGAATATTTATCTCCAATTTTGTTGAAATTGTAAAAGCCAATATCAAAAATGCTGAAAAAAGGGAGCACAAGTTGATAGGACAACTAAATCCAGAGATGTGTTTGTGTCAATAAAAAGAGCTATCAAAGAATTTCATGTACTAAAGTCCCAAGGCTTTAGCAAACCCTTCCAAATTTTCTCTTTTGTATCTTACCATACTATTGTTGCTATGATGTTGCAAAAGAATGAAGAGGGGTATGAACAACCAGTCTCATTTATCAACAAGTCACTTCAAGGGGCTAAATTAAAGTATGATTCTACTAAGAAACAATCCTATGCATTAGTAAAAGCAGCAAAAAAAATTAGGTCGTACTTAGTGGGGGCACAAGTAATTGCTCATGTGCCAAATGCAGTGGTCAAATATGTTTTTGTGCAAACTAAAGTAACAAGGAGGAGGTTTAGATGGATAAATAGAATCCAAGAATTCAATATTGAGATCCAAATTAAAAATCTTGTGAGGGGGCAAGGCCAAGCAAAATTGATGGTTGAATCTAACTTAGAATCTTCTCAAGTATGCAACATTGAAGAATAGAAGAATATGATTTCAAGCATTGAACATACACACTGGTATATAGATATAGCCTATTACCTCAAACACATGAAGTGCCCTAATAATACGAGTGATAATGAAAAAAGAACACTAAAAATCCATGCTTCAAAATATGTTTCTATCAATGGAGTTTTTTTTGGAAGAATAAAGAAGGTATCCTATTGTTATGCTTGGATGATGAACATGCACAAAAAATCCTAAAAGAAATGCATGAAGGTGTGTGTGGAGGCCATTTTTTGGCTAAAACCACTACACATATAAGGTATTAAGAGTTGGAAACTATTGGCCAAGGTTCTTTGAAAATTCTCATAGATATGTAAGGAGGTGTGAAGCATGTCAAAAATTCTTAGGGAAACTAAAGTATCAAGGAGGTTTTCCTTAAAGACCCATTCAAGTTGAAGCATCATTTCACCAATGGGGTATTGACTTTATAGGAGAGATAACAGATAGGTCAAGTGGGGGGCATAGATGGATACTTGTAGCCATTGACTACTTCACCAAATGGATTGAGGCAATCCCCACAAAGCAAGCTACTAGAAAAGTAGTAGTCAACTTCTTGCTAGACAATATCATCACAAGGTTTGGAGCACCTATTAGATTGATCACAGTTAATGGGATGTGCTTTAGATCAGACAAATTTAAGAAATTTTGTGAATCCTATGGAATAGTAATCTCTTATGCTTTCCCCTATCACCCCCAAGCTAATTAATAGGCTAAATCTAGCAATAAGAGAATTATGAAGATAATTAGAAGAATGCTAGACAATAACAAGAAAGATTGGGATTCAAAATTAAGATTAGAATTATGGACAAATATGATCACAGTAAAGAAAGCTACTAGAAAATATCCCTTTGAATTAGTGTATGGAGATCAAGCAAGGATTCCAATGCACAACATATTACCTATTTAAAAATTCATGTTGCAAAAGGGTATGGATATCCCTGAGCCAATAGAAGAAAATATGGAACAATTGGTAGAGTTGGATGAAACCCAGTCTCAAGTGCAAGAGAAAAATGAGAAACTGCAGCTTCAAATGAAGTATCTATTTGATAAAAGGGATGAGGATTGAAAATTCCAAATCGATGACTTAGTTCTTATGTGGAATTCCAAGAATCAAGATAAAGAAAAGCATGGAAAGTTTGAGGAATTGTGGTTAGGCCCATTTTTCATTACAAGCAAGTGTGGTGAAGATTCATATTACTTGCAAAATTTGATGGGTGAAAATCAAGAATTGCGAGTGCATGGAAAATTTCTAAAGCATTTCTTTTCTTATGAAAATATTTTTCTTCCATGCATAGTAGTTTAGGTTTGTTCCCAAGTTTTAGTTTTCTTTTATGTATAGTTTTGTCAATATTTGTGTTCTATGTCCTAGAGATGGCTTTTGGATTCTTGCAATGCCTAATAAGCCATTCATCCCCAACTAGAGCCATTGTTAGAACTATAAAAATTTGCATAAACTTAGCCCTAAAAACCCCAAAACTATGAGATAGAAACAAAATTGTGTCTGGCTATGACTCCTTTGTATACCTTTCCATTCAATATGTCACATATGTTCACCATTGTAAATATCCCATTTGTGCTCCCATAGTTATTTCCTTAATCCCGCACTTACCATCAGATCCTATTATGAACTATATCAAAGAGACTATGCCATATTGGTAGGACTTGCTTCAACTTCACTTCAATAATCTGAATGAAACATCATTAAAGACACATTGACATATCTCGAGGAGACAATTTTCATTCCCTTTGATCAAATGATTTGCATTGAAAACATAACAATTATTGCTCCAATTTTGATAATATAAAAGAAAATATTTCATTGACCAAAATCAAAAATTATGATTTAATACAAATGGGCCAGTGAACACATTGAAGTGACAATGGATATTCGAAGAGACTTCGAGATATTGGAGTGAGTAATTTTAAGTCCCTTTGAAATCTCAAAAAACAAATAAGAATATGATTGATTTAAGGATTCTATCAGAGGGAGAAATAAATATTGGCAAGAATGAAGTGTTAGTCCCTTCAAAATCCCAAAAGACAAGAATAGTATACTATTGAGGAGATTATTAGGGAGAGAGATAGATATTGGTGAGAACAAAGTATTTTTCCCTTCGATTCAATGAAGGCACCTACTCACCTTATTGACAAGACATGGATATTTCAAGGAGAGAATTGGTGGAAATGACAAACAAATCAACAAATGATATTCAAAAATTTGATGATGACATGAAATTTGTCATCAGATGGCATTTATGATCCAGAGCTGAGTGAATTATAGACCAAAGTCTGGTTTATTTGGTCCTAAAAATTCTTGAGCATCTAGAAAAGAGGGAGATGAGGAATGAAGCAACAGATCGATGACGAGTGAACCAAAGAAGGCATTGTTGATCCAAATAAGTACATGAGCCTCAATTGAAGTTTCTTTTTCATTATCCAAACCATTTGAAATAGAAAATACAAAGTAGGGTTTGGTTTACTTCTACAAATCAATATTATTGTGAGCACTTCTCAAACACCTAAAAATAACAAAAAAAAATTAGAAACTTGACTCTTGAATCAAGACCTAGTAGATCAATGCCTTATTTATGGACCAAGCTCTAGAAGAACTGCACAATTAAATATTAGAGATGATAAGAAGAAGATTTGAAAAAGTACTCAAAAATGCTATCAGGTTCTGGGTGACTTACACGAACACTTACAATGCTCTTCAGGAACATAATAAACTACAACATATGAGGATAGAAAAAGGGAAGAGCTAATGACTAAAGGAAGTATCAATAGTCAAACACTGAAGACCTGGGACAATTTGGTTGATATGCACAACGAATCTCATGTTGTGCTTACAAAAGAACTTGGTGACTTTGATCAGCCATTGGATATTCCTTTTCCTAACTTCTTTAATGATGAAGGTGATCTTAAGGAGAAAAGCGTGTGGAAAGATGAATTGGCCCAGTTACCACCTCAAGTCCTCAACAAAGTAAATGATGAATTGATGATGGTAGAAAATACACACTTCCAGTTGGATGGGATGTCTTCTCTAGAGTTTGCTATAAGGGATTTGATTGACGTCACTAATACATACGCTAGCAAAAAATGTGTTGAACATCTCTCCCAAGTCAACCTATTCATTACACGAGCGATATAGAGATAGAGAGAAACATCAATTCTAGAACATTAGTCTGTAAAGAAGGAGATGTCCCAATTTTTTATGTTTTCTAAACTTTTAATTATGTTTTAAGATGTAATTTGATATTAATGAAAAGTTGTGTAACATTTGTAGCTTGTATGCTTCCTTCATTTTGTATAAGATGGAAACCAATATAAGAATGAAAATATAAATAGTTAGATAGAAAAGGGTAAGAAGAATAGAGGGATATAATAGAATATCATTTTGAGAAAATAAGAATTATGATATGTATTGTAAAAATATTTCTTAAAGCAATTTAATGGATGAGAAGTTATAATTTGGTGGCCGAAACTTTGGTATTCAATTGTTTGTTGAGATTAATTAATAAATGTTATCTTGTTGTCTCCAAAGTGGTATTCCCTTGTTATTTAAATCAATATATCAAGTGTATATCTAATTTATCAAAACATATTCACTATTCTTGTGTGGTTAATTTAACTAGTTCCTTCAAGTAAGGATTAAATTCTTTCGAGTAATCATAGTAACCTGGGGAGTATCATTGGGATCAATAAGAAGATCCTAGTAAAGTTATACACTCTTGTACATTTATATAAGGTATAAAAATCTAGAAGTTCCAAAAAAATTCAAGTATAGCCAAAGGGGAGGACACATATCATTCACATATTGACTCCATTTCCCAATAGATAAAAGGAACTAATCATACTTATTTCAAAACATAAAAACTCATTAAACTTATTTATAAATTTTCATTTTCTACAGTAGGAGTAGGAGTAGAATTTATTTTAGGTTATCTATTTCAAACCCTCATGCTAGTGTGAAATAGATCATGAGTGGATGAACGAATTGAAGATGACTGGAATTAAACAAACCCTCTAAATTTGTATGAGGTTATAATATTCTTAATTGTCACCATTTTTATCTTTGAAAGTTTACATTCATTAGTGATTGAGGTAAACCCACCTAGGGATAGAAGATCCTGAAGACCAAGGAGTGTCAACCACCCTAGTTGATTCAATCTTTTGGAAAAAACATTGCTAAACCTGAACATAGAACTTGGCATACTCGTAATGTTTGCAATATGCAATTTTGGGAATGAACATGGTGAAAAAATTAATCAAATAATAGAGATATAAGATTACACACTCACCCATCTAGAAATTACAAAAGGAAACTTCCAATAGTTTTGTAACTAAGAAATAATTTAGAGAAATTTGTAAAAAATGACACCTAAAGAGAAACAACAAAATAGAACCAAGGAACTTGATATTGATTATGCTTTAAATTTGTTTTAGGTTTTGAGTACATGGAGCTTTTCTATGGCTCAGTAAGGTTCCTAAAACACTAAACATTGGCTTATTTCTACATTCCTTAATCTTCAAATTTGTTAGTGAATTATTAAGATTGTTAGGTTTCACTTAAGTGGTTGTTTTCATTTCTCAATATTCATCATGTTACCAACCCATTTGTTCTTATTACCTATTAAAACAATCTCTTTATGTATTCAAAATATGTCTTTATTTTCTTAAAGTTATTAATGTCATTGGTGGTCCCCCTTGTATCCACATGTCCACTTCTAATCACATCATATTGGTACTTCATAGTGTAGCCAATTTTTTAAGTGCAAAGGTGTAAACTTGTTCTTTCATGTTGTGATGATACATGTCCCTATTATTATCTCTTGTAAATAGGGGAGAGGAGCCCATAGTGGAGTGTGGTCCAATAGTGGGATAGAAGTAGTCCTCAATGGGCCCCATAGTAGAGCATCTTAATATCCAATTTCAAAGCACTTTTTATCCATAAAATACACAAACTAACAAATCATGTGATGCCATATCAGCGCACCACTAAAACAGGACTTAGTTGCACCACTATCTGTCTCACTTTTTTTGGGCCTTTTTAGATACCTCAACAAAAATAATATTGATGTGACATCATATTTGATTATGTGGCCCTAAAACAAAATATAGAAGCACGAGTTTCCAAATAAATTGTTGTACAAAATTGGGAGTCTTTTGAAATTTCCATCTACTATTTTGAGAAACGTGAAGTTAGGGTGTTCCACTACAGGCCCCTCCCCTAGTGGAAATCATATGGGCCCTTACATAATAGGTGGCATTGACTCACTTGAGCATATTAACTTTTCATAGCATGAGTTCTCTCTAAGTGTTGGATTGTAAACCTACACTAACATATTATTGTTAAATATGTTTTATCTTCTTGACCTTAGCCTAGAAATGAAAAAACTATGATATCATTATGTCACAATTGTCTTCATGTTATTAGAGGGTATTGCACTCTTGTAGTGCAAGTTTCAAGATATCCTCTTAGTTTAATTTTGCAATCGTGCACTCTATTTCCATATGTCATCCATGAGGACTAGGCCCAATGAATTTGCATTTTATTTGAGCATATGATTAATTAAAATAATATTATTGGGCTCACGATATATTTCACAATATGGTTTCTATAATGTGAGCTTTCTTCAAGCTATGCTCATGCACTATTATAACTCCTATCTTACCATAAATTTCAAGATTTTCATTCAAGGCTACCTCCTCAATTTAGCTCAAGTTTCCCCTATGGGGTGTTTTTAAATTGACTCAAAATTACTTTAATAGGTGTCAAAAAAATATTGTAGAAAATTTTTCCTTTGCAACAAAAATTTTGGTGTTTCTTGTTCAAATTCTATTATGCTAGTGTTTCATAATATGTTGGTCCTTGATTGAGGTCCTTTCAAAAAATGATCAATGTCCCATATTCAAATGGGTAGTGGCTGATGAGAGCCTCTATGATTTCACTCGTATCAGAATTTATGGGGGGACTCGATAAATTTCTTTAAAAGTCTCAAATTATAACAGTTTTAACTATCATTATCAAGCCTTTATAAGAGAATTTTCAAAGTGGAGAAGTGTTGTGGTGGCATTTCTAAAGTTGTAATTTGAAGTTAGTGTATTCATATATGATATGAATATGTTTGGTTTCTTTTTTATATTATTGTTAAAGCATTTAAATTGTTATAGGTTTTGAATTTCCTTGAATTTTTTTGGGTAATATAGATATTTATATATATTATTGAAAATTCTAGTTGTTGGTTATTGTTGAAATGCCATAAGATTAGTCAAGGAATCTTTCAAAGTGGAAAAATGAAGGGCTTGAGTAATATTTTCTCAACTAGCTTCTTGGCTCATTCAAAATGGAAAAGAAAGCCCAAAGTACCAATATAATTTTAGATAGAAATCATGATAGAGATTAATATATTAGAGATGTTGTAATCCCTTCCTTCGGATTATACTTATTTAAATATTTAAGGAATTATAGTACCTAAAATAGGCCTATCTCAAATATTTAGACTTCTAACCTAGGGAAAATTTTGGTTCCCAATATACATGTATTAATGTGGAGTTGGTCAAAGCCACTTATAGAAAATATGACTCCTACACTAGAGATCTATATAAATTTGAAAGTGAGCCCCTGATGAATTTGAATAGAAAATTAGTCTCTAAGGTGCTCAACCTTAATTTGATTACAAATATTTAAATCATATTTTATAAAGTAAATGAAGAATTTAGGAGAAATGGGTTAAATTATAGAGTCAAGTGTTTGCCATGCCAAATAAAGAGAGGTTATGAGAGGATAGTATTCTCTAGGGATGAAATAGATCAATTTAATGTAGATAAACTTTAGGACTATTTCATAAAAAATATTGTGTTTTATGTCAAATACTTAAAAATTATTTCAAACCCTAGATACCTACTCACTTGACAATGATGGTTGTTGTTAGTAGGTCAAGGGCTTGAAAGTGGAGCATACTACCGACTACCCGAAGAGGTATGTGGTATTTAGAAAGGAAATTAGATATTAGTAGGAGTCATGTCCCTTCAAGGGAACATATGTGTATATGTCATGGGTCAAACCACAATAGTGGTTTACAATTGAGATGAGGACGGAAATTTCTTTTTTTTTCTTTTCGCCATAGTCGATGGGTTTAGTCGAACTCAATGGTTTAGCTGAACCACATTATATGTTTGACCAAACACCCAAACCCTAAAAAAAAAAAATATTTTAAGGGGTTTGGTCAAACATGGGTTCAACCAAACCCCTTAAAATAATTAAAAAAAAATAGTGAATGTCACTATCATTTTCGCCTTCTATCATTGCTTTCCCTATGCTTACATGCACACGACGAACCAAACATGATTGCAAATGGCGACGAATTCATCTCTCCGAAGAACGAAAATTCAACTTCATCTTTCCAAAGTTCATCATCCCAACTTGCATATCGAGCACCAGGTTTGTCAAATTCAATTTTTTTAGAGTTGAAAATGCATTTGTTTGTTGAATTTCAAAACCCTAAATGCAAAATTTTGCAAATTTGTTGAATGGAAACTGCATTTTTTTGAAAGTTTCTAAAGTCTTTTCAACATAAATTATTTCAATGATATATTTCTACTCTGTCGAAAAATTAACATGCCATGTCTATGCTTCCACATTTTGCATACATTTCTACTAGGGCACCTCCACTTTATTTGAGGTATTATATCAAACAGTTCATTAGAAAATTTATTTGAGGCATTATATTAAATGGTTCATGGTAATTTTTGATGGAGTATGATAGAAATAGTGTTTCCATTGCATGCACCCTATATCAAACAATTCATTAAAAAATTTATTTGAGGCATTATATCAAATAGTTCATGGTAATTTTTGATGGAGTATGATAGAAATAGTGTTTCCATTGTATGCACCCTATATCAAATAGTTCATTAACAAATTTATTTGAGGCATTATATCAAAAACACTATTTATATTATACTGGACGTCAAAAACACTATTGGAAATTTATTTGAGGCATTATATCAAACAGTTCATTCAACAGTTCATGGTATAAAGTTTAGGGTGCATACAATGGAAACTTGGATAAAATTCTTCATATTTTTCCTTTGAGTCTTATGACATTACTCCAAAAATGGTTGGTGAACTAAATGTATGAATCGAAGAATAAATTTAGGGGAAAGAAACTAGATTGTTTGAATGAAATGTATAATAAAATAGTTCTATAATTAGGATTAGAAGGAATGAAGGTATTATTAAATTTTCTAGTACAAGACAATTAAATAAATATTACAAAAGCTAATTGACAAAAATGGTACTAATATGCACACATAGCTTGTCCCAACATTATGGACATATTGTACTAGAATACAAACTCCCATTAGGCTTACTCTTTAGTTTATGAAATGGAGGCCATAATGCCTCTTGAGCTTAAGATTCTATCATTATGTATCTCCCTTAGTGATAGAATTGATGATTACACATATCAAGAACACCAATTACAAGAGTTTGAGACCTTGGATAAAAAATAAGTAAACTCATTATACTTGATCTATGTACATATACCAAAGATAATTAATGAAAAAATAAAAATGGTGTTGTCCAATGAGCTTTACCATGAGGGGAACTCATCCTTCATATAAATCTAAATATAATCCAAATTTCATAGAAGTAATTTTTTTGGTGAATTTTGACCCAATTGGATTAGTCCTTTTACCATTATTCCCTAGTTCAACACTTATGCATTTGGTTTTTCAATCCCAATTGAAAATATATGAAATAACCAGATAATATCATGCATTTTAAATTATACTATTGGTGATCCTATTGTATGTGGGAAATGGTGCGTACTCATCACATATTACCTTTCTTATACCCATTTCACCTAATGATATTTATTGTGTTATCCTTTCCATCTAGGGACAATTAGATTTACATATACCTTCACAATCACATCATTATCTATTTACACTTACATGATTATTTGTCAACATGGTCCCTCATAATTGATTATGACATGATAATTATCAAGCCAATTAGATCTATGTTACTTCATCACTTGGATAGGGATTCATTGTTTATGATCCTCACCCACTACATATATATGCTCCTCATCACATTATCTCCCCCATATAGGGGAAAAATCATTTTTAAATGCACCTTCATGACCATATTTTACACTATTACATTTGCATGAGCTAACTATGTTATTAAGAGTCATCTTAACCCATTGAGGAGAATTAGGCATTATACTTATTAGGAAAATATAAAAAATATGTCCACTTTACTATATATATATATTTAAAACTATTCTTCATATATCTATGTTAAAACTATTAAAAATTAAATTACATAAATCAATTTTAAATTTGTACAAAGAAATAAATGACTTTGACTAAGAGAAAATATTTAAAATATAGCTATCCTCTTTGCAAAATCCAATTTGATTTGAGATATTTATGGACAAAAAATATGGATGAGCATGAGGTAAGTAAGAAAGAATAACCTTAATTTATATCTTCCCTCATCAAATAATTTCACGTTTAAAGAGTTTCTTAAGGCATATCCAATTATGAAAAACTATTATATACTTGTTATAACTATATATTAAAGTATATCATGAATAAAATTGAAAAGGATAAAGAGTAAATCACTAAAACACATACATAAATCATAGAAGTAAATTGATTAATATAAGGAGATTCAAGTGGTTGGATAATTTTTTCCAAGGAGTGGAAGAGGTTAAGAAGGAACCATCAAATAAATATAATATTTTAAATACTTTAAAAGAAAAATACATTTCTCCCTACTCTAAATTGAAATGGTATTCCTTCTAAGATGATAATAATTAAAAAAGAGAAAATAATCATTATGAAGATCAAGTACCATTGATAAGTTTTAAGAGATCAAATAAAATATTCAACAAAAAAGAAAAAAGAGAAAATAGTTAATGCTAAAGAAACAACTACAACCAAGCTACTATGTTATAAATTCTCCTCTTATGTAGTCTTCATTTCCCTATAAATTGCACCTCCTTGTAAAAATTAGCTATTGATCACCATATTAGTGAAACAAATTTAACATTTTGAAATGGTTAAACATTATTATTATTTTTATTTGTATAAGTATAATTACTATGGGTTCATTTCTCCTCTCCTACTCTTCCTAATAAGGTTCTATTTTACAAGCCTTATATAGATGTTAGGGTTCTAACTTCTAAAAATTGAATATAGTGTCAACTTAATCTCATTAGACAATGCTCCCCTAGTATTAATGGGGCCAACTTTTTATCTATCAACCTCGGCTATGTTTACATTGAATAAGAATTTGATACCTTTATCATGATACTTGAACTAAGATATCTTGGCTCTAATTTTAGTCATTTTATCTAAAAATTATTGGTGACACATCCATTCGTGTTTAGTTTTAATCATTTATTATTTAATTAAGGTATTACAAAGGAGATTCTTGAAGCTTGTATTCCATCCCACCATTTTTATTCTAAAGTATTTGACATTTCTTTCAACCCAAAGTCTAAATTTTATCATAATGGGTATACATGCTTTTCAATTAAGTGTCCTCTAGTAAAAATAGAAACATTAATAAGCGTGGTATCAAAAAGAGTGTCTAGGGATGCACACACATCACTATTATTAATAGAATTATAAGATTGTAAGAAATGGTTATGGAAGAAATAACTATATAATAGAGAATATAATGTATTAGTACATATCTAACTATTACATATTTTAAATAAAGCCCCTTCAAAATCTATCTTATTGCCATTTAATGAGTCAACTAGGTTAAAAATTATTTTCATCTTATTCCCCAAAATTCATGCCTTTACAACAAAACTTGATTTTTATCCTAATTTATCTTATTTATTCTCAAATCATGATAAAATAACCACCTTCAACTCTAAGAAATATTTGGTAACTTATTTATTTTATCTTCATTTAGAAGGGGGTGTGAAGGGGATTTAGAACCTTTTAAAGTTTCTTTCAAAATAACTAGGAAGATTTTATTCATTTCCTTTCTTGTTGCTTTTAGGATTAAAGTGTTATGAATTTTGTGCCTTCATTCCTAAAATTCTTATATCAGCTCATTTAGCATTTCCATGATTTTTATATGGGAAGGTCAACATATACAATGAGGGTAGACACTTTTTCCATTTTTTTATTCCTTAATTAGTTATTTCTAAGGAAACTTTTAGTCTTTTCAAACACCTTACAAAAATATGATAAATGTGTGATTATTTTTCTTTCCACTTTATAAATTTTTGATGTGCTTGGATATATAATTGAGACTCATAATGTAAAATGATAAAAATTTAGTATATATGAAAGAAATATTTTCAAGACATCAAACTACCATTCTACACCAACTCTCACATAGGAAATAAGAATATTATTTTATTTTAACTAAAGAAATTGTGTGTACTCTTATCTTGAAAATTTTAATTAATTTTTGAATTATATACTTATAATTTAAAATAAGAGCATCTTTTGTAACATGGAATAGATAGGTTAATTTTAATGAAATAAAATATGTTTTAATATTAAGAAAAATTTACAAATATATGGAATTCATACATCAAGAGAAATTGACTAAGATGTAACTCTGTATGAGAATTAAGATGCTTGAATAATTTATATACCTTCTTTCAATAATTAACATTAGAAATTAATACTTGGTTCATATTGTATACCCACCTCCCAATGGTCTTGGAATAGATGCATTTAAATGGAGAAGGATTTCAAAAGGCTCATGG
>VDFB02000017.1:3612735-3645909 GCA_007258455.2 Sequoia sempervirens | reverse complement strand
CTTTCTTGACCTCAACCCACAACCATGGTCCCTGTGCGAATTACCTCACGATCGACGATCTGTCCACACACTCAAGAAAACCTGCTCTAATACCACTTGATGAGGGCGCAACCTGAGACTCAGAAAATAACCCACAAATAAGAGGCTAATTTTATTATTCAGAGAATGGAGCTTCTTACATGCAGAGGATCTCAAATCCCCAAGTTCTACAACACATGCAAGCTACAGAAAGCTACAGAATAACCCTTTCGCAATATGTGAGCTTGTCCCCAAAAAGTTACCCAAAAATTAGAAAACCCGCCCATAAATAGAGCTCCTCATTTGTTTGGAGCTAAAAAAACATTCAATTTGAGTTTAGGCAGTTTGGCGCCAAAAATTTACAACATACCCTCCTCTAACATTACAAATAATGTACCAGTAGAAGGCCTCTTCCCCCAACGAATGTACCAGTAGAAGGCCTCTTCCCCCAACGAATGTGGAAAGAGGCGACATGCAATGTCTTCATGGTCCACTTGCATTTCGGTGATTGTCGTTTCGAATATCTTGATATGCTCTTCGGCTGTTCTTTGCATGTCGCGTGGATGGCAGATTAATGTACCAGTAGAAGGCCTCTTCCCCCAACGAATGTGGAAAGAGGCGACATGCAATGTCTTCATGGTCCACTTGCATTTCGGTGATTTTCGTTTCGAATATCTTGATATGCTCTTCGGCTGTTCTTTGCATGTCGCGTGGATGAAACTTCGAACAAAAGCCCTCCGGATTCTTGGGCATATCATTGTAAATAACAAAATGTATCGGCGAAGGGTTATGCACAAGCCAAGCCATGGGGGGAGGCAGAGGTGGCACTTGCTGTTGGAGAATAGGGATTTGAAGCTATATTGGCAATACAACCACAATATGGGGCTGCCCTTGAGCTATAGCTGCCTTGACTGTGCCTTGGGCTGAAAGGGCCGGGAGAGGAGCGAACCCTTGGCTGCCGGAGGTAGAACGTACAAATGTTGTTTGAGATGGTTGGGTGGAAGATGAAGGCCAGCCAAATGAAGATGGGGGTGAAATGGAGGCAGATGGAATGGAGGAAGAGGAAGAGGCGGAGCTACTTCCTTGTGCTCATTTTTCCCTCGTGGGAGGCTGTAATTCTTCAAATTATCCCTTGTTTGGTGTTGACCGTAGAACTCTCTGAAACCTTTCCAGGGAGAATGATCTGATCCGATCCAGCTTCGCTTTATCTTTTAACTTAGTATCCTCACCGTGGCCCTCCTTCTAGCGCTAGTTCTGTTGATGGTGTTTTTACGCACGTCTCAACACAGGCAGTGCATAGGTGCACTACCTCTCTTGAAAGACAATACTCCACAATCAGATTGCAGAACACTATCCCAAGGTCTCTCGGATGTCAGGTCATGACAGTGCTTAGATACCTCAGTAGTTGATGTGATTTGCTGGAATCACAAGGCGGTCTTATAGAAAATACAAAGTGTGGACACAAAGCATGAAGTTGGATCTTGGAATGGAATCCTTAGGATGGGAAGTTGCTATGCACTAGCTGTAGGTTCAAACAGCAATCTTGGACTCCGTTTAGTTTTTGGATTTGGCTTTACAATGTGCAATGAACCTTGGTATTGTTTAGTTTCTAAAAAAAAAGGAAAAGAGTGAAGGGGAAGAAAACTTCCTAAATATGAAGCTTACTATGAATAGTAACAATGGTGTTCCTGTAATGGACAATCCTTCAAAACAATATCCCACTTAACCAGGGATTTCAGAGTATCATGGAAATTGTGCTATCTTCTAAGGGCTGTAGATATTTCATCCTTCATCCACCACATTCATGCATGAATTAAAGATAAATTTTTAGGGGCAGCTTCAAATCAAGTCCAGGCTAACTTTGCACAGCTATCTACCTTCAACAAACAGCAAAAAGTATGGACTAAGGGATCATCAACAAAGTAGGAATTTTCACAATCACCCAACAGCATTCCTCAGATTTATCCAAAATGAAGTAAACAGTTAACTAAACAGTAAAATGATCTAAGTCAAGCATATAATTATTGGAGAATGAATCAAATGACAAGAGAGAAATCAAGGAAATACACCAAGTCAATGATATTTCTTATAAATTTCTGCAGCATGCCTTTACAACAACTCAACTCTCACTTTTGCAAATAAGGGGAGTGCTCTATTTATAGTTTTCCAAAAGTTAAATGAATGGCCAAGATTCATTACAATTGAGTGGCCAAGATTCATTACAAAATAGGGTTTCACCTACCCCCAAATAGATTTACAATTTAAAAACATCTTTTGTCTCTTCCCTATTTTGTCATCTAGTGGATGACACTATTGTTGTTTCATCCTGTAGCCAATTGTTGTCTTCTCTTTGTTGTAGCTACTCCTCAGGAAGATCTTCTTCTTTGGCTGGGCTGCCCTCTTGCTCCTCGGAAGCCGCGTGCTCTATATACTTGAGGATGACTTCTTGGAGCTTGTCGATCTCGAGGATCTCGCATCTTAACGCCTGATAGCTCCATTCTTTAGCGTTCTCTTCCAGCCATTTCCAATCCTCATCATATTTCGGGCCTTGGTACTTGAACAGCTCCGATCGATTGAAGGCACGGGCAGCAAAACTTAGGAATTCCGTGGTGATTTCTCCGGCTGTCCCGTCCTTCATCTTCTCCTAGAAGTATGACTTCACCTTCTCGGCATCCATTTTGCACTGTGGGCATATCATAGCCTGTCATCAGCTTGAGATACTCGGTGCATTCTGCCTGGATCTCTTTGATCCACTTGATTTCTGGATCCACCTTGCTCTGGACTTGCTGCAACCTCTCCTTCCGGTTGACAAGGTCTCTGCGCCACACATCCACCAACCAATGATCTCCTTTCTTCAGCTCTAGCTTTTCTTCCCACGTGCTCTCTAGTGTCTGAAGAATGGCTTCAATTCTCGGGAAGGTGGAGTCGTAGATTGCAGGGAAACTGGTGTAGAGCTTCTTCGTGCTCTCTAGGGATTGGATCAAATCCAAGAATTTATTGGTTGTCCGCACAACCCTGCTGATTCCCATGTTTCCGACGTATGTGACCCATCGGAACCAATCCTCAGTTGTCTTCTCTAAGTTCTTCCTCCTCTCCATCTTATCAATATGTTCCTTGGAGAGCAACTGCGGTGCGACCGTGGAGGTAGTGGGCAGGTTGTCCACTGAGGACCATTGCTGGATATAATCGGTTGGGGCCGCAACCTGCGCCTTGAGTTCATCTTTGGTGACCTTATCCTGCTTGATCAGGTGCACCACTATGTCCACCGACTCTTCCAGATGTTCGACCTTCTGTTCCCTAGTTTCTGTCCCCAAATCAACGGTGGAGATGTTGTAACTCACCCCTACTTGGCCAACAGTTGGCGTTGCTATTTGTGCCGCTCAGGAGCCGAAAGCGTCCATGGTTATCTTGGAACGGACCTTAGGCTTCTTCTCCTTCTTCGTTGTAGTCAGGGATCGAGCCAAGATGGCTTCCAATCTTGCCCTCAGGTCCTTTAGCACTGGGGTTGTCTTTTCAAGCTGTTCTCCAACCATTCGGGCATGGCAGATTTGTCCTTAGGTGCATCATGGCTACCCTCACCCTTTTCAGTTAGAGGCAATACTTTTGCTTCCTTTTCCTTTTGGGGCCCTTCCTTCTCCTTGGTAGTTTCCTCCTCTTCATCAGAGTCGCGATAAAACACGAGGCATTTGATGGGCAGCCTGGTGGACAATTGTCAGGTGGGACTGTCTCCCTTCGCTGCCTCCTCTCCTTTCTCTTTCGCAGCCTCGACCTTGGGGCCCTTGATAGCACGGGTTTCAGCCTCGGTGATATCCTTTATCCTTTGCTCTTCTGGCGACCGCCCTTCTTCATCATGTGGTGACTCCCTAGCCCCCTCCTCAACGCTCTTTAACTATTGCGCCGACTCCTCCTCAAGGTCCTCATCAAATGTTTGAATAACCTCCTTGGCACCCGAGCCATCATCTTCATCTCTGCTCTCAAAAGAGCCTGTCTCTTCTTCCTCATAAGCCACCTTGTCGATGGTCCTGTGTTCGTACTCGAGATGCTCATAATAATCATCAGCCTCCTCCTCAATAGGCTTCGAGGCCTCCTGCTCTTGCTTCTCCAACTCCTCTGATATTTGCATCATAGTCTTCATGGCTGGCAGCCCTATTGGCGGTTGTGAAGGTTGAGTTGTTGTGAGGGATTGGGCGAGGGTTGCTTGGAGAGCGGGGTCCATCAGGATCTGTGAGAGCTCAGGAGGAAGACTCTGTAGGTGTCGCGTAATAGCCTCAGGTACAGTGGAAAGGGGAACAAGCGATGCTATTGTTGCCAGGGGCAGGGAGGTGATGGGTGACATAGCAGCAGAAGAGGAAGGGGGAGTGGTCATGCTAGAAGAGGAGTCGATGTCAATTATTGACCTGGCCAGGGGTGAGGGAGCAAGATGGACAGAGATATTCACCGCTTGCAGAGATGAGGCGACCGCAGTTTGGGAGGCGGGTGACGCACCAGGAGGGGCAGGGAGAAGCAAGGTAGGCTACACTTCTATTGTAGTTGTTGTCTGCTTGAGCCTCTTGGGAGATGAGCCTCCCGTGTCTTTCTTTGCTTGCTCCTTGGGGTCTGCAGATTGAGCCGTCTCAGTTTCTTTTCTCTTTTGAGACCTGGTGATGGGAGGAGACTTGGAAGTCCCACCAGCTGATGTGGTGGCGGCAAGGTCCTCCGTGGCACTTGGCTCACTTTTGAGCGCCTCATATGTTAGGACCACTCCCTGTCACTTTAGTTGTGCCACCTATGCATCGACCCACTCCTTAGTGCGCACTATGATTGGCTGGGTGATAGTATCCAGGTCATCGACCTCTTGCTCATCCCAGTCTATGGAGGGGATTGCCAGGTTGGCAACTATAGGGTACCTCGGGTGCATAAGGGTGGACTCATCTTCCTTGAGTTGGTTTGGTACCTGGAATAGTTGCACTCTTCTCAGGAACTATACGGTCATGCACATGTAGTGCCTCATGCGTACCTCCTTGTCATCTTTGCAATCCACCCAGAAGTCTTCAAGATGGTATTTGTGGGCGTATGCCAGCCCCAGTGCCTTCCTAACATGACCATATGGGTCCATCCATGGGCGAGCCATGTACCATTCAAAATTATATTCTCTGAGCTCCTTTTCAGAATTGTCGGCACATTGGGAAGTTTGCAGTCGATACAGGCCCTAGTTGAGGGTCATGGGATAGGGGATCCCTGTTATGTGCTTGTTCCCAAAGACTATCTAGATGTGTTGGAGCTGCCGAGAAAGCTCCAGGAGAATGATCCTGTCATTTGGGTACCTTGGCAACTTGTTTGGCCGTTCCGTGAATCCCTGGGCACGGATGTAGGTGAACTTGGGGAACTAGATATATAGGAAAGCATACTCCTTTAGGAGTGCCCTGGCGTTGTGGGAGACCCTCCTCTCGAAGTCCTCGACGATCAATCTGATGATGTGGCCAGTAAAGGCGTCATTGACCCGGCAGTACTCCTTCTTGAAGTTGCGGTATTGAAGCTAAGGGTACTTGTCAAATGGCCTGAGCCCTCGCCTATGCCCTTGATCTAGTGCCACAAATAGCCCACTGTATTGTCTCTAACTCGCCAAGGAGTATATCAAGTAGGAGGTCATATAGAATTTAGAGCTTTTCTTGACGTTTACAAACTACTCGTGGAAGCAGTTGTTGATGATGCCTCCCCAGTCGAATGAGGTTTTGGTGTTAACGTCCTCATTCCCCCGCAGGATCTGCTTAATGTAATATGCCATCCACTCTTGGAAGTAGGCGGTCGTAGGGAGACCCATGACCCTGCTTAACATGGTCACCAAGTCATGATAGTCTTCGTGGAAGTCGCTTCGGAAAAGTTCCTAGGGAACCTTCGCAACGCTGCTCCGTTTCTCCTTAAGCCAGTAAAGGTTGATTGATTTCTTGCACCCTAACAGACTGACATCCCACGCCACTTGGCACTATTCCAAAGTGGGGACCTCCATATGTGGGAATGTGGGGATGTGAAATGTTTTCGTGATTCCTCTGGTGACATGTCGGCGATGATGTTCCCCTCCTTGTCCACAATTGTTCTCGTGTCAGCTTGGTAGGCTTCTCGGCAAGCCATTACTAGTTCAGGTGCTATGAGGGAGGGAGGAAAACTAGCAGTCTTGGCGATACCACTCTGCCTTATCAGTATGGCGTTCTTTGTGGTAGGGTTAACCTTGACCCTCTGGGTGAGCTCATCTATGTCCACCTGTCCAATATTTGTATCTGAGATCTCCCTCTAATCCGTTGAGACCTTTGACTGAAGCGGCTCACCCTGGAACTAAAACTTCATCTAATCCGTATCTTCTTTTCCCCGAGCGGCTCTCCCTGATTTCTTGCCCTTATCCTTTTCAATGGAGGCCCCTGAAGTTCCTGCAAGCAAAGGGCGAATTCAGCACAACAAAACATCAAAATCGTTAATGTTAGTCCATATTTCAAAGATAACACCTAAATAATCATTCAAGTATATCATAAATTCTATCCTTAGATGGTATCGATCTTCACTTCAGGGCGCTGGGACAATCCGAACTCGGAGGGCCGGACTTCCCTGGCAAGAATGCTGTCTGGAAGGGAGAATGCGACTAAAAGTTCCCGGAGACCCTTCTTGGCCAAATTTCAATGTTTTGAGAGGCTCATGATGGAGAACAACATGATTTAGGAAGTGGGTCGAAGTCAGATTCTGGATTTGAGCTAGTTTGGATCGATTCAAAGGGCACCGAAGATTTCAGGCCGGGGAGCTGCCAGGAGGTGGCTGCTACCAACGGCGGACCACAGGCAGAAATCCAACCGAGGAAGTCCGTAGGTGGAAGTCCGAGGGCCGGGGTTCGAGGAAGTGAAGGATAGATGGGGCGCACCTATCGTTCAGGTTTGGCGGAGGCGAAGGTAATGCCGGGGACCGGTGGCCGGGGCGACGTGAGGTGACGACCGCCGCAGGGTTTACACTGATTCCAGGTGACGGTGGGGTCGAGCGGGAGCCCGGAACCCGACAGGCGGGAGGCCAGCCAGGGTCCGGCATGGAGGACGGCGGGATCGTCACGGAGTTCCGGGAGTGGAACTCCGGAAGGACGGGCCTGGGAGGTCCCATGGCAGCGAAGGGTTAGGCGCAACCAGAAGGCAAATGGAGGTCCAGGGCGAAGAGTCCGGGCGGACGGGGTGAAAATGTCGACAATAGGGGATTCACCGACTTCCGCGAACGGAAGTCTGCTAGCCGGGGCTTGGAGATGCGAACGCACCCGCTTCAAAGAAGACGGCGACGACGGAGAGGTGTGTGGGGTCCGTGGACCGGGAAGCAGATGGGACCTCGCCGAAAGACTTTTCCATTGAAAACGGTGGCAAATTAGACGTGGAGGTCCAACAGGGGAAACCCGGATGCCCTGGGCTAGCGAGAGGGATTGCCAGCACGAGGTTATGGTTCAGTCATGGAGGCTTCCGGCATGGCGGGGCCGGGCGGCCGAGAAGACGTGACGCACCGGACGCCGCGAGATTTTCAGCAATGACTTGAACGGCAGTGGCAAAGGGCGGCCCGGGTCCCGAAAAGCGGAAGGCAGGGGCATGCTTGCAGATGAGGCACGGCGAAGTGCCAAGGGAAACCCAGGAAGGGAAACCCGATGCACCGGGCCCGGAAGGACGGATTTTCATCAGGAGCTTCGGAGTTTTGGATTCCGACGGCGAAGGAGGGTTTTGGACCCAGAAAGGACTTTTGCCCTGCATGAAGAACAGCTGTGACGCGGACAAGTTCTGAATCGGCGGCGAGGACGTTTCCGATAGGTTTGTTCATTTTTTAACACATGGGTTATGGGCACGATTTGGCATTTTTTGACTTGTTTCATTTTAACCAGTTATTTAATTCATTTTAATTCCCCGAAATGACGAAAAACACGGGAGGGCAAACCGGGATGGCCTACCTCAGATTAGCTAAGTGGTGACGCGCGGAATCAACTGGGAATCGACGAAGTGAGCTTGATGGTCACGATCGAGACGCAAACGAAGGTGGCGGGCTCCAGATGATCACTGCTCCAACTCGTTGCAATTCGGATAATGAAAATGATATTGGCGGGTTGGGCAATTTATACCCCAACCACCATTAATGTCCGCATTAAATGTCATGTACGGCCACGCCAAAAGTTGGTGGGATTTCAAATTAGGTCAGCGGCGACAGCAGAGAATTCGGGGTCCGGGCACTGGGAAGACGCAAGGTGACAGCTGTCGCGAGGCTTCGGCAATGATCGGACGACGGCAGGGGCGAAAGGATCCACGGGGCTCGAAGGGCGGGTAGCTGGAAGGGTTCTGTCGTGGAGGACAGCGGAACCATCGCAGAGTTCCGGGAATGGAACTCCAGATAGCCGGGCTTGGAAAGTCTCACGGTGGGTGGTCAAAACAAACCACCGGTGAAAAAAACCAAGGCGAGGCCCGAGGAGCAGGAGGCCGCCAAAGCCTCGTCGTCGCAGACGGTGGTCCTAGGACGGAATTCCAGAAACGGACTTCCGGTTACCGGATCCCGAAGGGGTAGACGCCGCCCCAAGAATTTATAACGGGATTCACGCGGAGGGTGACGGGGCAGACCTCGAAGGGTGGGAGACCGGCCGATGGACGTCGCAGGGGACGGCGAAGGCGGAGGAGAAGCCCGAATGGAGAACTCTGGACGCCCGGGCCCGTAGGGGCCCAGGGCCGTTTCAGGGCCAAAATGCCAAAGGAAATCCTTGAGGCCCCGAAAGGCAGAAGAAAACCCAAAAGCAGAGGCATAATCGATTTATGATGAAGCATTGGAACAACATCGACCATGCAAAAGATCAAAAAAGAGGGGCACGCAAAATGAGGTGGCCCCAAAAGACCTGACAAGGCGAAAGAAAAGAGGGTCCCCATTCTGAACGAGGCGTGTGTGCTAAGGGCACAACAGAGGGGAGAGAGGGGGACAAGGTAGGATGGAGACTTGAGGAGAGAGGGTGGGAGATAAAGGGTAGGGTTTAAGGGTTAAAGGGTAGAGAGGAGAGGGATAGGAGGAGGAGACTTGAGAGAGGGTGGGAGAGAGAGATAAAGGTGAGTTTAAGGGTTAAGGGTAGAGAGAGAGGAGAGGGGTAGGAGGAGAGACTTGAGAGAGAGGGAGTGGGAGAGAGATAAGGTGAGTTTAAGGGTTAAGGGTAGGGGAGAGAGGAGAGGGTAGGAGAGACTTGAGAGAGAGGAGAGAGATCTTATATTGCATTTTATGTTTTATTGATGTGTACAATAATTTTATAATTATATAATACTTAATTTTAAAATTTACATAGTTTCCCATGGAACAATTCGATGGAACAAATTATATAAGTTGTATAGAAGTGTATATAAGATTCTTGAACTTAATAATTCATGAAACAAATATAAGTTTATATAATTGTAATTTAGGAAAAATGATTTTAAAAAAAAATCACTATGTTTCAAATAAGGATTGAAAGCATATAATATGGGTTTACATGCAACCAAAAAAGTGAGAGATGATGCTATCAAACATTCTTGAACTTAAGAATTTTCCATGGAACAAATATGTACATATAATTGTAATTTACACAAAATGATTTACAACTATGTACAAGTTACTATAAGTTCTCATTTGGACATGTATAGGGTTACAAGTGAACTTTTAAACCATGGAAATAATCTAAGTCAAAGATTCTGGTTCAGCATGCTCTTCAATAACATGTAGAATTTTTTGATGATCATCATTATCTAGTCTCCATTTTCTTCGGCCACGTGCATGTGGAACTGCATGGAGATGTAGACTGGCAACAATTATTAAGTGACTATATTGATATACCTTGTTATCAGGTTGATAGTCAACAAAATGAATCCCATGCTGAACAAATTTGACACTTTAGATACATCCCTTGTACTACCATGAACCTACATAGTAAACATGAACTAAGTGCAGACATATAGATGTGTGTGCAATATTTTCTCATACTGAGTTTTCAGCACAATATATATTTAATGTTTATAATGTAATGTGCATGTGAATACAATGTACACATATAAAATTTTAATTCAACTCACATGGAAATAACATTCCATCACTTGTTTTAGTTCGATTTAAGCTTCCTTCCTCTCTTACATGCAATGCAATAAATAATAGCTAACACCTTGATGACTTTCAGAATACTTTATGACTGCAAAAATATCTCCTATACACCAAATTTACATGAAAAAAATCTAAAAAAATTAGAAATGTCTCTAAAGATCGTTAACTAGATATATATAATAAAATTTAAATTATTGAAAACTTACACGTGTGCCTTTTCTAACCAATCCTGAAATATGGTCATAATCAATTGAAATCAAAGGAATGTCTTCAAATCTTTCTTCCTCGTCTTCATCATATGTTTCTGAAACAAGTAGTGGCACTATATCCCATTTACCAACATATCCAAGTTCTTGATTGTTGCATGCATAATTAGAGTTTCCCTCAATGCACTCGGTGCAAAAACAAGAGTAATCCCTTGTGTCTAATATCCATCCATGGTGACTATCTAAACTTCTAACACAATGCAAAGATCTTGTTTTCTACCCTCTTGCATCCATGCATCGATCTTCTATCCACTTTAGATACATATGAACAACAAAAACTTATGTGAGAAAATATGTATATATATATATATTTTAAATTTAAATAAATTCAAATTTTTGATTTAATATAATTTATACATACCTGATATCTCCCAAAAACTCTATGTGGAATGTGCCGGTTTGTTCTTGAAGATGTGTCGACCACATTTGATGCAAAGTGTTTCTTGCACCATTCAACAGCATCATGTGCATTGTCTAGACGATCTTCTAGATAACTCATTTGATGCTTTCTTAAAGCTCGTTTGATGCAAGCTCCTCTCCATCATGCTCACCCTTTCCTTGCCCACTCTCAAAAAAACTCCAAACATGTGGTATTTTGTAGATTTTATGATATCTACAAAGTGCATAGAATGGTCGTGAAGATTTGAATTGTGCCGCACATCCATCTGACCATACAAAATAATTTTCAAATTTGACACCCCTACTTCTCAAATTCTCAAAAAATATTGTAAAACAATGTTGGACAAAAAGTGTGTCATGCTCTTTATCATCACTAATATAAAAGTGATATTCTTTTTTAATGACTCATTCTTCATCTGTACTCTCAACACCATCCAATTCTGATTGTGCATGTCGATAACACACATGAACCATAATAGTGATATGCTTTGAAAAGTAATACTCTGATTGAATCTCCTTTTGATGTACAAAGGAGTAATTTTCTGCAAAGTCAACTACTGATAGAACTGTTCCATGTGGAAAAGTATCTCTCAATGTTTGGAATTGTTGTGCTTGCCACTTAGCAAAAATAGATGATGTATGTATGAGTGGTATCAATTTTTGAAAATCTTCCATAAATTTTCCAATAGAATCTCCTCTTCTACATAGATCAACCTTGTGGATTCTTTCCCAAAAATTTGTTTGCAACCTTACATACTTGTACCTTTGTCAGTAAAATATGTGAATAATTAATAAACCACACTTGATCAATGAAACATTACATCAAAGAGAATCTAAATAACTTGATCTATGAGAAATTGAAACAAATAAACTCTCTAAAAATAGTACTTACCTCTTGCAATTTACTGTCTTTGTTAGGTCAGTATCCTCAATTCTTGAAGGAAATTTAGCCAAATTTCCACATGTCTCACAAATTCTTTTTATGCAATTTATTTGAGGTCCATTTTCATGATCACATAATATAGACTTTATGAACAAACTTTCCTGTTTAGGAGGTGCATTTTGAAACCCGCATCTTTCTTCTCTCATCTTTTGAAACACCTGATAGTAGAGATCAAATTCAATATGATAACGACAACAAGTTTCAAAAAACTTGCTTATCTTCACATAATATGGCTTTAACCTTTGAAACATTCTTTGCCCAATCTTTATATGAGGATATGCATTACAAAAGTTCATATACATCTCAAATTGTGTTATGTCTAGCTAATGTTTGATATGATTTTCATAAATACTAGGTCCAATCCTGTATCTCATAACATCTCTAGTATTTGATGATGGACGAGTCTGATCATGCCAAAAACTTGAGACCAAGTTCCTAACAACATCTTCAATCCTGTCAGAATGGGGAGCTCTACACATAATAGCCCAATTGCCTTCTAAAATCTCATCCAAAAACTTTCTCTTTTTCTTATATTTTATCAATATGGCTCTACTATAACCAATTTCAGTTGAAAGTGCTGACATTTTTCTTTTTCTTGCTATATATTGATGTACAATAGATGTCAACATCACCCTTCTTGTAGTGGCCTTATCCATAGTTCGAGATCCTTTCCCAATGGAATCTAAACCATTTTTAACATTTTGAACAATATCCTTTTGTAATCCCATGTGTTTCTTCTTATTTTATGATGAATGGACACCCAACAATTGTAATGACTCTTTGAGCTCATCACGAAGAAGTAAATGTGATAACAATTGGGTTTTTTCAAGTGTATCAAGATGATTGAAATGATGATTGATCATTCCATTTACAGATTTAGTCATTGACCTCTTTCTCTTATTATAAGGTTGGTTGGAATAATATTTGAGTTTCTCCATATCCATTTCAAGTAAATGATCTAAATTTCTATGAGAAATTTGTTTACCCACCTTCTCAAATAGTTTTATATGCTCATCCATACTTGGAGTAGGAGGAAGTGATCCTGACCCCTCTCCAACATGCATTGTTTCAACTTGTGCCTCCTCCCTATCTTCAAGGACCATGCATTCTTTCATGATTCATTTGATCCAATGTCTACATTTTGGCTCAACTTGAGCATAAAAACTTCCTGCTCGATGAGCCCTTCCTACATATGTCACCAATGGAAACAAAAGTGATAGATGATGTTAAATATATAAGTGAAGTTTATGTATGCAAGCAAACAAATTCATAAAACATGATGAGCTATAAGTGAGAGAAGTTTTGTGCTATTTTTATATGCTCATCCATACCACTAGAAAGTGATCTTGACCCCTCTCCAACTGACATTATACGAACTTGGGTCTCCTCTAACTAAGGTCCATATGTGTTCTTCCATGGTTCGTTTGATGATCAATATCTAGATTTGCATTTGGACTACCTTGAAAAGGGAATCCCTAGAGCATAAAACATAAAAATAATTTGAGAACATTGAGTGATGAAAATAAAATATGAAAGACACAAAATTCTTTGTAAATATTGAAACAAAAAGAAATTGGCTTAAAAAGTAAGAATTGGAGTCAAGGATCATATAAACATTGCAACACATGACCAAGATGACTTGAGGATATTTAAAATTATTTATTGTCATTTAAGTGCAATGATGGTTAGAAACCTTCAAGGTAAAAGTACTAAACACACACTTGAGAGTGAGAGAGAGAAGAAACAAGCATGTACCTTGTTTCTTTCTATGATAATTTTCCAAGTTTTGATCACACCTCTTTTGTTCTTCTTCTTTTGACAATTTTCGTTGAGATGCATTTTTTTCTTTTTCTTTGTTGTCCAATTTTTTCTTCTTCAACTTAAAGATGACTCAAAACAAGTCCTCACCAACTTAGTTAAATTCTCCTCCAAATTTTTCCTTGATTGATAAAAATGAAAAGTTGTCGAGGTCCAATATTTGCCTCCTTGATAAATGTGCAAAAACTTCTCCAAAATTTGCGCTCCAATTGAATCAAAATTATTCAAGTGTACATGGAATAACTAGATCCTCTAGTTTAAATGAATCAAGTATTAAACAAACAAGTTATTTCATTGTGGAGTTTGTTGTTATTTAATTCATAGGTATGCACAACATATCTAATAATTTTAGAATTTTGGTAAAGTGTCAAAAAATGTATAAATATTAGAGGTATAATTTGAATTGAATTTCAAGTTAGTTGTCAAAAATGTATAATAGAGGTATAATTTGAATTAAATTTTCTTAATTAAATATTTGAATTGAATTTCAAGTTACTTGTAAAAAACGTATAATAGCTCGATATAATTTGGATTGAATTTCAAGTTACTTGTCAAAAAGATTATATGTTGTTCTCAACTCAATGGTCATAAAATAAGAAAACATGTATGTATATTGAATATTTAAAGCAAATGCATACATATATTATGTGTAAACATGTTTAAACCATAAGCAAACACATGTACATATATGTGAAGGGATTCAATACATATAAACATAACACATATTATAAGCAAAGAGGCAAATGTATGTATATATCATATAAGAAAATATATGTACATATATCATAAAATAAAAATGTAAATTAAAGATCATCTAATGTCGAATACTAAAGATCAAAAACTAAGCAAATGTATGTATATCATATAAGCAAGTGTAAGTTAGAGATCATCAAATATCAAATACTATTTTAAAGATCATCAATAATCAAATACACATGTGATAAAGATCATAAATCTAGAATGCATGGCCTAATAAGAATGTATACTCCTAGATGAATGGCCATCTGAATGAGAATGGTCTTGCTCTAATGGATGTGCTAAGCCCTGCAAATAAAATTGTGTACAAGATGTGTTAAATACATATAATTTTTATTAAATAAATTTTATGAAAGTTATTTTTAAATGAACTTATATTTTTAAATATCAATCTACAACTTGTATTTATCTATGCATATATAAATATATATATTTTATGAAAACTCACATGTCCACTGATAGCAGATTCATCCACAGAGTCACATCAATCATGCACATGATCTGGACCAAGGCTAGGAGTGATATGAGGTATTTCCACCTGTAACAATATATATACACATATATATCAACTTAAATGAATATCTAGTTAAAAAGAAATTTAAAAAATAATGAAAAAAGAATTGAAACATGCACATGCACACATACATGCATATCATCTGATATCGGATGACCTAAGTCCTCTGAAACATTCATCTCCACCATATGGACCAAATGATCAAGTGACGAATCAATATCTGCATCCATCTGATCTATCCCATGTCATGCCAAAAATGATGAATGTAGAGGACTATGAAGGTGAGATGGCACCGGTGATGATGAACCAGAACCAATCAACATATCAGTAAAACCCATAGTCTGTGTAGCTACCATATGAACTATAGGTGGATTCTGATGCACAATAGTGCTCGGCTGAGAGTGATGGGATCCTAGAACTGAATGACCTCTATGTATCAAATGATCTCTAACATGATCTATACCAATCCCATTGTCTGATGCAATGTGGGCATATGCCTCCAACAGGTCCTCATCCAAACAATGTAGAGTCATGTGTGACATATCTCCTGTAAGTGCATCAAGCTGTGTAGGAGTAGGGATGTCGGTCATTGTAAAAGGATCCATGGTGGTTCACTGTGCTAAAAATGGTGTGGATCGAGAATGTCTGGATATCAAATACTGACCTACACGATCATCAGATATCCTAGTGGTGGCAGCCGCAATGTCACCTACAGTGTTAATTGCTTCCTTTTGGGAAGCAACAACAACCTCATCTGTTATGGGGGCTAGAGCTAGGGTGAGAGTAGGAGACCTGTCACCAACCAATACCCTAAACATTGGGGGTGGTCTATCTACTCAACGATAGGTGGGCCTATCAGCAATCCTACCACGCCCCTGACCAACATATGGTGGAATGTCCAGGTAGTTAACTTTGAGGCCCAAATGGACCTCAGCATACAACTACTAAACAAAATACAATGGAATCTGGTCATTGTTTGGGTATAGACCATGTGCTGCTAGAAATCATGGGTAGATCAATGAGGCCATAGCATGATCGACACATCTAGTGACCTGGTATCCCCTAACCTTATGCACATTTTGATAAAATGGAAAACAAGTGGCTTTTATCATTTCTTTGGTGACACTATCTTATATTTGTTTAAAGGGAACATCACCATGTACTTCTTCCCGCATGCAAGAAAGAATATAGTCACTCTTCTGGGGAATATGCACTAGTCCTCTCAAGTTCATCTTTTAGTTTTTCTAGACTATGCAATATTAACATGCATGGTTCACTATATCCGGTTTGCACCTGACCTAATGAATCTCTTAATTTTTTTTCTCATTTTGTATTTGCAAACAAAGAATCTGGCATAGGTGGAACATGATGATCTACATTTTCCATGTTATATATATATATACAGTACACCTAAAAAACAATGAGACTTTGGTAAAATATATATCTAGATAAAAGAATACAAATCTAAAATAGAACTTGTAATAATTCATCTACTCATCAATAATATTTTCATACTATTAACTTATTTAAAAGAATTGGAAGGCAACTATAATCTATAACATAACATCCTTAAATGGTTCAAATTTTAAATGAAATGATGAAAGAAAGAATAAGAATACAAAGATTAAAGTATAAAATCATTTGAAAATAATTGGGGATAAAAATATTTAATCTAATAGTTGTTAACATAAATGAACTTCAATTATATAGCCTTGACAACATAAAAAAATTATAGATTGGAAAGCAAAATAAATATGTCATATTACTTGAATCAAATCTAATAAAGTTTGACTTTATTGCATACTTGTTATAAATATCTCACATGAACTAATGAAACTCAATGTGTCTCCAAATTACATAAGAATAGAGAACCTAAATGTGAAAAAGAAAAAGAAATTCAAAATCCATCCTTTTGTAATGAGTTTGTTAAAATTTAAAAACATTCAAGAACCCCAAAATGGTTTGAAATTGATGAGCATATAATAGAAATTTTTGAAGGAAAGAGGTCACCACAAACCATTCAGTTGTGGGCTTCAAAAATTTTCAATTAATGGTTTTCCAATAAGATGTATTAACCAAAATATTCCAAATTTTTATGCAATTACTAAAGAAGTACAAAATTAGACCTTTACTAAATAAATTTCAAAATGCATCATTAAACATTTAGAGTCACTCGAGGACTCAAGCCTTCAGGATCATCTATAAAAACTAGCAATAACCTTATACAAGAGGAAAAAGCAAGAACATGAAATTGCAACAATGGATGCAAGATATGGCCAATATGCAATACTCAAGACTGCAGTGATATATTAACTTACACAACTGAAAATTATCTCATTTGAGTGAACTTGGATACAATGTTCATATGAAGCCTTGCTTATCTAGGAAAGGGTGATGATCTACCTAAATTAAATGGTTGTCATAATAAAATGACATGAGTTAATATTAAATAACCTAGGACACAAGCATTAAATAAAGGCCAACTAGATAAGATAAGTTTAAACTAATGCATAACTAGAAAGATTCCCCCTTAATTAATGCTAACTAGAAAGATACCTTCCTACCTAGACCTAAGTGGACTTAATAGTGTAAATAGGACCTAGATAAGACTAGATAGGGAAAATACCTATTTACACCAACATTATTGATTAAGGTTTTTACATAAATGTGTTTAAGATTTAGGGTTTATGGATTAGGGTTTATGGTTTAGGTCAAATCCTAAGACTATAAGCCCACCCCAAAGTATTATTAAGCCCATGGTAAACCAGAAACTTTAAACCCTAAATAATGTTTATTTTAAAGTACATTATAATTTATGCATAGGCTATTTTTAAGCCTTAAATCATAAAATGGTGAATGATAAATATTAAACCTTAAATATTAAACCTTAGGCCTTTAATATTGATTTGTAAGCCCTAACTTTAAAGACCTTATCATTAATACTTGAGTCCTAAGTAATGATTCATAAACTCTAAAGTCTTCATTTGAACCCCAAACCCTAATCATTGAATGATGGATGTGAAACCTTGTAGTAAGAACAAAAAGCTCTAAATCATGAAACTTAAACCTAAATATTAAACCCCAAGTCTTGAATTATCAACTCTAAAAAATGAACCTTAGTATTAAGCCTTATACCTTAGAGTCTAATCCCTAAACCCTAAAATCTAGACCCTATGCCTTGATTCTTCAACCATAACCCATGACTAATATACATGGACAACACAATTTTCCCACAATAGTATTTATGCATTTAATTTTAATCTCAACTGATTAATAAATACGATAAAATGCTTATTTAATTAAAATTAAAATTTAATTTTATACATATAAATTCAATTTGATAGTATTTATTAATAAGTTAAAATTAAAATTAAATTTTATCTTAATACACATTTGATAGTATTTATAAATCAATTAAAATTTAATTAAATATGCATTTGATAGTATTTATTAATCAATTAAAATATAAATTGTCTATTAACATCATCCGCACTCTAATTAAAAACATTAAAAACAACACGGAACACAAAGATATAAAATTAAAAAGTTCCAACTAATGATGTTATAATAATCCTCCCCAAGTTGATCCTCTCATCCCAATCATCATACTTAATGTTTTGGTACTTAATGTTATGTTTTTTAAGAGGAAGCATTTTCTTAGATTTCTATTTCCATAACGATTATTCTTGTTTTTGTAACTTGGTATTTCTATTTGTAGATTTTCAACTTTTTATTATGTAAATCATTCTTTGATACCCAAGTAGTTTAAAGGTTTTCTTGAATCTTATTTAGTTTTTAGATTTAAGTGCTTTCTCATTGTCTAATTTCTTAATCAAATCTAAACATTGTTTGATCCTTATTTCCTTCTAATACCAAAATCATCCTCTTTTCCTAACTATAAGAATTCATAGTTCAATCCCACCATGGTTGTGAATCAAGCTAAAATTGTATGATTGGGAATATGCATGATACTAAATTTATCATAATGGAGAAGAATCATTTGACCATGAGGCCCTTGTTGAGAAAATGGTAATCAAGATATAGCTTTGATGCACCACAGGTTCCTTTCTTTGGATCTTGCAAATTTGGCTAGTAATATTAATCCTAGTACAATGATTGATCTCCTTCATATACTAGTTGATTAATAAGCCATGTGGAAGAATGCCCAAAGTTAAATAGGGTAAAGGATAAGCTCAACAATCCCTTTGGTGATGTGCCATTTTCCCTCCATCCCAAGCTTTTCTTCATGTATTCCTCCTTATTGTTTTACTCCTATCTATCTTATGCAATTTATTTCTCCTTCCACCAAATCTCCCCAAATTTATCCTCTCCTTTTTCCTAGATCTCATCTCATGCTTACTTATTATGATGCACATAGTTCTCTTGTCTCCACATTAGTTCTCTTTAGTTTTTTCTACACTTCCCATGTTCCCCTCACTGTGATATTCCTATGCAAGTCTTTGTCACTCCACACTCATTTATTATGTCATGACAAATTTATACACCACCTTCCATTTCTCATCTTCCCACTTTCATTCATGTCCTTAATCCTAGTGTGCATCTATCTACCCTTAACATTAATGTTTAAAGGCTTGTTGAGATGAAAAGTAATGTTGATTGCTTACCTAATGGAAACAAAAAAAGACATACATATAAAAATCAAAACACAATTCAATTTCTATTGAAAATTTTACATATCTATTTTTTGTTGGATTTTTGGATCCTAGATTTGAGATGCACAATGTTAAAGGAGATCCCATGACACATTCAAGGTTCTTTAGTGCTACATATTTGGATTTTGTGTATGATAGAATTGTAACAGATTCTTCCATGAAATTTAATAGTATTATCTTGGATTTGGGTTTATTTTTAATATGAAATTGTGTACAAATATATGGGAATGTTAGATTGAAGTTTATTAGTTTAGATTTTTGACTGTAAACAAGGATCTACAAAGTATACATTCTTAACATTTGCATGTGCAAGTGAGGATGAATCTTAAAACTAAAGTTGTTAGAGGCTACCACACTTAATTATGGATCTTCTAATGCTTCATCTACATCATCCTACCCTTGTAAATTTAAAAATAAAAATTATTTCCAAAAGGATAGTAAAAAATAATGGAAATGACCATTGTACAAACTATACATTATAAATATTTCTAATATAATTATGACTCTAAAGCCTTCAACTTTTTCCTTTGTAAAATGTGCTTCAAAATTTACTTAGTGCTTGCATGATTACACTTCCTCCTATTGGGCCATTAGATAAATCTAAAGTTATTCCCAAAAGATATAATGAGAAATAATTTTGTTATTAAATTGTAGAGTTAATTGTAATTATACTCAACATTTTATGGGATTAAGGAATAATTGATTAAGGATTTGATTGATAAAAATTAGGTTAGGGGGGTTAATATTGGGGTCAATCCTTCAATTGTTCCTCCTAATGAAAATTTAAATAATATTTTACCTAAATAAATCTAATAAAATGGTTTTATATGAGGGTCCTTAAGGATTGAGGTACACCTTACATGTTGGCGAAGACTTGAAATCATTGATTCACCTATGTATGTGAGGAATGATAATTTGTTGGTATTAATAAAAATTATAAGGAATTACTTATTCTTTAACTATATATGTACTAGTGATTGACTTTTATAGAAATTTCTATGGACTAACTAGTATTCAAACTTAGGACCTCCCATTGGTATTGGATTGCCTACTATTGAGCTAATGGCTTACATTATGGTAAGGGTCTTTTTTGTAAAGCAGGGTGTGTCATTTTCTCCAACTTTTACTCATGAGGCCACAACATAGTCAAATGCACTTAAGCAGCTCCTAATACTGTGTTAAATTTACATGAACTAGTTAAGGATGAATCTCACCACTAAGCTACCCACCCACTTTATGACAAATTAATTCTACGATTTGGGTATAATTTTTGACACACTTTTTCATTGTGAGATATAATTGCAAATAATTATAATGGTCAGCTGGTTTGTGGATAATGAACCATGTAAGGTGTGTTTATTGATCTTACTCACAATAAAATGTATGCATTGAATAATTTTTTTTTATCATCATTTTATAAACAAGCATATGCATATTTGAGGGTTTGTTTAAAATTGACTAATGATATGTTGATTGAAACTATAGGATACATTATTTTACCTTAATTTTTTGGTCTAAAAGATGAGGAAAGTTCTTATTCTATGTCATATTATTTGTTCTTTAGATGTATCTCATATTTTACTTGGGTATCCATGGATAAAACAATATCAAGCAACATCATCTATGTCATGCCATCAAGGTATCAAATATGTTTGAACACTAGTAAAGAGGTTACAATTGCAAGAGATCCATATATGCCTTTATTTTAGATTAAGTCATTTAACCTTAAGTAATTTTAAGAACATACATAAGGATCCTCTATATAAGTGCAATGATTCTTTTTTCTAATTTAGCAAAAATTTCAAAAGGAATAACAATGGTGGAAGGTGATTAAAGTTACAATTTAGAATTTTCTAAAGGTTTTAATTATTAGAGGCCAAAGTAGGTTATATGTAGGTTTTATATTATAAAATGATTCAAATCTATAAGGCCAAAGAACCATAAGCATTACAAACTTTAGTTTAGAAGCATAAGGATTGGATATTTCATTCCCAAACATGGTTTTCATAAAAAAAATTACTCATGTAGCAAGCACACTATAGAATTCACAAAGAAGGTTAGGGTTTTTAGCTTCATTTGTTATATGGAGATATTTTATTGTAATGTACATAATCAATGATATGATTCTTTATTTTTTATAATATTTAATATTATTACACCTTAACAAACCAAGCTATGACTTTCATGGTTCACTCCTACATGTATCAGATTTTCACTTTCATCTACAAGTTTGACCCTAAATTTGTAGTTTTAAAATTATTTTGTGACCTTGACCCCTACACTTCTAGTCTTTAGGAATTGATTTATCTCCATTTTTTAGACTATGTTGAGAGCCATTATAATGTTTTTTTGCACTAAATTTGGGAGGAAACTCATTTTTCCTTACTCAAACCCTTGGATTATGCAATACAGAGAAGCAAAATACTATATTGAAAATGCTTTAAAAACTTTCAAACAAGTGCAATTTGAATTCAACAAATTGAAAAAAAATTGCATTTAGGGTTTCGAAATTAAACAAATACATGCATTTTGAACTCTAAAAAAATTGAATTTTAAATACCTCGTGCTCAATAGTGGTCGATATGTGAATTGGAATGATGAACTTTGAAGAGAGGAACGGAAATTTGCTTTCACCGGTGAGAGAAACTTTGTTCGGCCACCGTCACGGACTCTGTTCGCCGTGCGCACTAGGGAGACAGTGACTGGTAAAATAGCACAGTAAAAGTGTGAAAATGAAACCTTTTTTTTTGTTTTTGTCATATTGAAGGGGTTCGGTCGAACCCAGGTTCAGTCGAACCCACTTCAATATTATTATTATTTTATTTGGGCATTCAATGGTTCAACCAAACAAGGGGTTCGACCGAACCAATAAAATTGTTTAGTCGAACCATTGGGTTTGGCCGAACCCATTTGATTTGAGGAATGGAAAAAAGCCAAATTTTCCTTCCTCTTAGAAAGTGTAAACCTCTATTCTAAGGTGACCCTCATATCTACATTAATTAAATAATTTTAATTATTTAATTAATTCATCACCTATGATATTGCTATCGAGTTTCAACTGTGTAGTTTTTTTGGTCAAACTCATTGATTCATGTTTCATGAGTAATTGTTCAAAAATAACCCATCTCTCATGATAATTAATGGCCTACCTAGCACTCATTGCATCTAGGTGATGTTCATAGAGGTGAACCATTGGGCTTTCGCAGGAGGTCACCCATTTCGGTACTACTCCAACTCATGTCCACTTAACCATGGATTTTCCCCAAGGTTAAGCCCACTTAGCTTGCAAGCCCATTTGTAAAACCTTCAGAAAGTATTGTGCCTTATGAACCATTCAAATTAGAGCCCCTTCAATTCATCAATTTATAAGTAGGAGGTATTTTCCATAGCATGTCAAATTACGATATTTCTATCAAGATCCAACTGTGTAGTTTTTTTAGTCAAATTTATTGACCCATATTTCATGAGTAGTGGTTCACAAGAACCCATCTCTCATGATAATTAATGGTCCACTTATCACTCATTGCATCTGGGTGATGCTCACAAAGGTGAAGCATTGGGCCTTCATGGGAAGTCACCCATCCTAGCACTACTCCAACTGAAGGGTGCTTAACCATGGATTTTTCCCCAAGGTTAAGCCCACTTAGCTTGCAACCCCACTTGAAAAACCTTTAGCAAAGTCTTGTTCCTTATGAACCATTCATTTTAGAGCCCCTTTAGCTCATCAATTGATAAGTATGAGGTAATTTCCACAACATGTCAAATTATGATATTGCTATCATGATTCAACCATGAAGTTTTTGACTCAAACCCATTGGCCCATGTTTTAGGAGTAGCAGTTCACAAGAACCCATATCTCATGATAATGAATGGTCCACTTAGCACTCATTGCATCTAGGTTGATGCTCATAGGGGTGAAGCATAAGATAATTGTTCCCAACACAAATTTTTGTATGCAACTTCACTTCTTTATTGATCAAAAATTAGATTCACAAAATCAAACTCAATGTTTCAATATTCATTTCACAAGTGGGAAGCACATCATTGAAAAAGATAAAAGGTCATGAATGTGACACACCCCATATCATTATTGTAAATATTTAATTAGTTTTCCTTAGTTTCAATAAGCAGTAAGAAAGGTGCCTCCCCTTTTTGAGAGGAGAGATTCTATCTCACATAGTTGTGGTTGAAATCATGGTTTTGTAATCTTTTAAAAGAGATTATATAATTTTCACCCAACATTTTTTTGGAAACTCCACTAGGGAACAACAAATGAAATTGAAGCCTCACATTTTTTATTGAAGTGAATAAGCTCTCCAGCATCTTATTGTGATCTTATGTATTGTTATTATTAATTTTTGTCTTGTTTCAAGTCTACATTTTGGCTAGTAGAAGCTATAAAGGCTCAAGGAGTGGTGGATCCATTTTTTGAATTGTTGCAACAACATAACATCATTCCTTCTCTTTCGTGAGAAAGGTCACCATAGCAATGTACTGCAAGTTATCCTCCATGAAGACTAAGATCTCCTCTTCTAAGTGAATCTTCTTTTTTCCATAAAGTTTTAGTTCAAGTACCTGTTGTGCAACATATTATGGCTACACCACATGAAAAACCTTGGGGAATTGCATTTGGTCCCCTCAATTTGGCCGTACCTTTGCATGAACTTCCACATGTCTCAATAAAGCATATTATGAAGTTTCGAGGCGATAGAAAACATCTCGATGAACACATTTATGCCTTTTACATTTTTGTGGTGTTCTTGGCATAGAACATGAAGATGTTGTTCTGAGATTGTTCATTGAATCTCTACAAGGAGTTGTGGTGAATGGTTTTATACTCTTCTAGCTGCTTCAAACACTAATTGGAACACTCTTCGCACCAAGTTTGAATAAAGGTTCAAACTTGCTGAGGATGCACACACCTTGTTGGCACAACTTACAACCATGCAAAAAGAGGCCCATGAACCCATGTGTGAGCTCATGGCTAATTTTAATAAGCTAGTGAAAATGATCCCAATGGTGGAAACATAAATGGATCATAATTTGAAGTGTTTTTTCATCAATACACAACTTCCCAAAGTAAGTTTTTTCTTGCATAGGGAAGCTCTCACCAATGTTGAAGTGGCTTAACAGTTAGCTACAAGTCTTGAAGATGACATGATCCGTGCTGGAGAAATAAGAATGAATACCAACAAGAAAGTGCAAGTGTTAGGATCTTTAGCTTATAATGCTAATTCTAATTATGCTAATTCTAATTTTGTTGATCCTATGGTTCAAATGTTGGCAAACAAAATCTTGGCTTTGAAAAAACAAGTTTCAAATAATAATAATCACAAGGATGTTCCAAGAAGGAATTTTCCTAACTATTCTAGGAATAGAAATTAGAATCGTCTTCCAAGGCCACAAGGAAGACTTGCACTTGAAGCCCCACCTACTAATACTGTTGTGGGATACTATGAGGCTGGACAAGATGAATATATGTACATTTGGATTATCCCACGGAAGAAAATGTTGATTTTTTTCAAGATGAAGAAATAGAATTAGTTGGCAACTATAATATTGGCTATTTGCAAATGGAAAATGAATTTGATGATGAGGACTTAGTGATGAATACATATGCTTTCTTTATGTGGTCACAACAAAACCAACTTGATCAAGCTCAAGTTGCTACTCCACTAATGAAGGATAAGGCACTAGTTACCATTGCAAAAAGAGAGGATCATGAATGTGACACACCCCATATCATTATTGTAAATATTTAATTAATTTTATTTAGTTTCAATAAGCAATAAGAAGGGAACCTCCCCTTTCCGAGAGGGGAGATTCTATCTCACATAGTTGTGGTTGAAATCAAGGTTTTGTAATCTATTAAAAGGGATTACATAATTTTCACCCAACATGATGTAATATGGAGAAAGGATGGAAAAAATATAAAAGATGACAAATTCAGGGCCTAGGCCTCTAAATTAGGTCTATGGGGCCTACAAATAATCCTAGAGGGGTCCATAAGTCATCATTTTCACTCTTTTACTTTGGTACATTAGAGCTTTGGTGTAGATGAGCCTTAGGTGAGATGGTGAATGTTTCATGATATAGACATTACATGGAGCATATTTGGAGGTTTCGATAACTAGAGGTAGGAGGGTCAGTATGCATAAAAAAAATTGAGGCCCTCGGATTAGGTTGGACATTAAATGATACAAAAAAGGTGGGCCAAACAAAGGCATGACTCAGAAATTAATGATTTTGGTGTGTTTTTATCGCTTTTGCTAGGATTGATATATTGTAGCACATTTGATGGTTGGGTTTGGAAAATTCATCAGGGTTGTGCTTTTAGTGGTGAGGATTAGTCATTTCAATCTATTAGTGCATTTGAGGTGGTAGATTAGCATTTTCATGCTAAGATCACCCTTTTGAGGATACAAATTATCCCTTTTGAACACTAATATCACACTTTCTAGGATAGGGATTTTTTTTTTTGTGTTTATGTGGTAAGATCATGCTTTTGAGGGTAAGAACTAGTTTTTTTTTTGTTAAAATTGTTCTATATAGGGCTATGACTAATGATTGGATTTGGATGAAATTTAGGAGAGTCATCTTATACTACAATCATGAGATAAACATACTCTAACAATGAGATTGGAAGATGGAGTTGGTTAGTGGCCTAAGATTTATGTGCATCAAGCTATGATGATGAAACTGGTGGAGCATTGGGAGTCTAAGATTAGCACATTTCTCTTTCCTATTTTAGAGATGATGATCACCTCAAGGATTTTTAGAGGATCCTGTGCATCCCCATCCAAGGTGATTCAATAGAGTATAATATTGCAACTAGGCAAGGCTATTTGATGTGAAAATTCATGACATGAGATTTGCTTATCAAAGGAGAGGAGAAAAAAATTAGGCTTGTTGTGTGTCTTCACAAAATGCCTCATTTTGATTTTATCAAAATAAGGACCCCATTTTTTTCTTTCATTTTCCTTGCCCTATGGTTTCAAAAAATTCTAGGATCCTTAAAATTTCTCAAAATTGGTCCTCCATGTGGCAAAAGTTCCATCATGGATGGAAAGAGAATGAAAAATTTGCCAAGATTTCCTTTTGAAGTTAGTCAAAATTCTTTGAGGAAAGAAATTTATTCACTTGTGGGTTTTGTCATCCTTACTGGCACAAAGTTAGTAGCATAAATAAATCCTAAATGGCAATATCAGTTGCATTTTCTCACAAAATGCATTATGGCGAGAATTTTAGTTGTTAATGAACTAGATACAAGAGAATAATAAAGTGTCAATTCACTTAAAGTTTCCAAAGACCAAATCATTTAAAAATAATTTGTTTTTTAAATTTCCAACTTCCAAGTGAATATTTTTTGTGGAAGTCCTATCTCTTATTGAAATCGCTCATTTAACAAATACTAGAAATTGAAGTTCTCTTAGAATTGTCTACATAAAGTACCATATTGACATCACCATAAAAAATCATTTCATATTATTTAAGAATTGTTTTTTATGACAACTTGTGTGGAATTACCAATGTAACAATAATTATTATGAGGGAAACTTATCTACCAAAAATAATTCTTTAGCAACAACAAGATGCATAATCTCCATTTAATTAATTAACAATCATAAGTTGAAATTTAAATTCTATGAGTATCCCTAATATATTAAGAACCAACCCAAACAGTATTCTTATTACAAGCACAAAATTATTTTATTTTATCTCTAAGATGGTTATAAAAGACATTTTAGGCTTTCTATACCTATCACACCATTAACTAAATTCATCTCTTTTTTAATGGGAGAAGTGGATTTGTGGTTCTTTATAATATTTTGTTCCCCCTTATTATTACCATAAAAGGGTAAAACTTGAACACTTAAATACAAATTAATTTAACTCTGAAAGGACCTATGCTTTTTTAAACTTCAATTCGATACCAAATACATAATTCTCCAAAAAAGGGGACATTAGTATTAATAAGGTTATTTTTTAAGATAGGACATTTGTCTTTCTAATATGATTTTTAAATCCTAATAACGTCTTCAATTTACAACAATAAACAAGAAGAAACTACTTAACATTGACCTAATTTTTAGTAAATTTATCTTCTTACACAAGATTACAACTTATCAAGATTGTAAATGTAATCTTCTCCTCTAGACTATATTCTAAATGTGAACTAATCCTCTACTTTCAAAAATTAAAATTTAATCACTATCCACTAACAAATATACTTAAAATATAATAACTGAAAACATCGATCTAAAAATACTTTGAGCATAAAGTTAATCTTAATATAGATTAATTTAACATCTAATTTCTAATATAAATGTTGATTTATCTTTTTATTTCCTATTCAGAAAGCTATGTGGCGCCCTCATTTACCCAGTGGAAGGGGCCAGAGATGCGTAAATTTTCGTGTCATAAATATTGTACGGAAAGGTGTACATGCACTCCCAGCTCTATGGAACGCACTCCAACCTCTTTGGATTGAATCTGCGCCTTTCAAGTTTGCAAATTGGCGGACTTTAAGGAGTTCCTTACAGTTGAAAAGATGAGATTTGAATGAATGCTCGGAAAGAGGTGTGCGAATTCATATTCCTTCCTTCGATCTTTTTAGCTTTATTTATCTTCGAGGAAACTACGGTGTTTCAGAATTTTTAAAGCCAAACAGAAGCAATAATTACTGTGTGAATGGCAGAAACTTTTTTTTATATATTCCTGGCTTCTTATCATAAGAGTTGTAAAGATTGACAGATCGGTTGATGAGCAAATGCTTTCAAAGAAAGGACTAAGAGTTTGAAAAGACATAAATAAAATAAGAATAAATATGTTATAATCATATATATAATGATAAGGAAGGAAAGAATATATATTTTTAAAGGATGAAGTTAATTTTAAAGTTAAGCAGATGGAGAATATTATAAGATTAACTTAAAGTATGATGAAAAACTAAATAGATTTGCTACATCTTAATTAATGATTCATTTTGTATTAAGAATATAAAAGTATAAATTTAGTTATTTAAATTTCAATTGTATTCTGAAGGATGGAAGTTGATGTAAAATATATAAGAACAAATTAATGTATGGTGAAAAATGTTACTTCTATGTTAAATAATACTTTGCTTCATACTAAAGAATATAATGTTAATTCCAAGTAAGTGGTTGGAAAATTTCATAATAGTAAACTATAATATAGTGATAAATATGTTAATTACATCTTAATTAATAACTTTAAACAATAATATAAAGTATGTTGAACTTTATTTTCATATAATAATTTTAAACCAATCAAAATGTTCAATTATATTTTATTTGAAGTTTAAATTCTAATTTATTTTGTATTCTTCAATATTGCATATTCATGACAATTCCCATTTGGATGTGTGTATAATTATATAAATATATGTATTTACGAATAATTTCAAAGATCCAATACTAAATAAGTCATTGTCATATCCATGTAACTTAAATTTTTGATAGAAAATAAATATATTATATGACTAGCACTTTCACTAAGATCATGTTTTGGAAGGGTTAGCATTTGTTTAGATCAACATGTACATAGATTGGTAAGTAAGTGGATTTTTTGGTTAGGGCTAATGATTGGATTTGGATGAAATGTATGAGAATCATCTTATACTATAGTCATGAGAGAGATGTCCTCTAACAATGATATTTAATGGTTATCTAATAGATATGGATTTGCATTTTTTTAGGTCCTATTGGATAAGATGTACTTGGTTAGTGGCCTAAGATTCATGTGCATTGAGATGATGATGAAACTGGTGGAGGATTGGGAGTCACAGATTAGCACATTTCTCTTGCCTATGGGAGAGATGATGGTCACCCTTAAGGATGTCTAGCGGATCTTGGGCATCCCTATCCAAGGTGATTCAATAGAGTATGACATTGCAACTAGGAAAGGCTATTTGAAGAGAAAATTCATGACACAAGATCTACTCATCAAAGGGGAGGAGTAAAAATTTGGGCTTGTTGTGTGTCTTCACAAAATGCCTCATTTTTATTTTATCAAAATAAGGACCTCATTTTGTTTTTATCAAAATAAGGACCTCATTTTTATTTTTTTATTTTCCTTGCCCTACAGTTTCAACAAATTCTAGGATCCTTAAAATTTTTCAAAATTAGTCTGAGGCCGTATGGTGAAAGTTCCATCATGGATGGAAAGAGCATGAAAAATTAGCCAAGATTTCCATTTAAAGTTAGTCAAAATACTTTGAGGCAAGAAATTTATTCAATTATGGGTTTTGTCATCCTTACTGGCTCAAAGTCAGTAGCATAACTAAATCCTACATGACAGGCTTAGTTGCATTTTGTCACAAAATGTTTTATGGTGATAATTTTAATTGTTAGTGAACTAGATACAAGAGAATAATAAAGTGCCAATTCACTTAAAGTTTCCCAAGACCAAGCAATTTATAAAGAGAGTTAATATTTTTTAGATATATGACTTCCAAGTGAATAATTTTAAGTGTTAATATTATAGTTCACTTAAATTTTCTTGTAGACGTATCAATTCTAAACTCAATTTAAGTTTTTCCGAAGTCCTATATCTTATTGAACTTTCTCCTTTAACAAATGCTAGAATTTGAAGTTCTCTTAGAATTGTCTACATAAAGTACCATACTGACATCATCATAAAGAATAATTTCACATTATTTAAAAATTGTTTTCGATGATAACTTGTGTGGAATCACCAATGTAACAATAATTATTATGAGGGGAAATTATTTACCAATAATAATTCTTTAACAACAACAAGATGCATAATCTCCATTTAGTTAATTAACAATCATAAGTTCAAGTTTAAATTTTATGAGTATCCCTAATATATTAAGAACCAACCCAAACATTATTCTTATTACAAGCACAAAATTATTTTATTCTTCCTCTAAGATGGTTATAAAACACATTTTAGGCTTTAAATTTCATGATTTCTATGACTCACAATGATTTGGCATTAATCACATACCTTTCATACCATTAACTAAATTCATCTTTTTTAATGGGAGAAGTGAATTTGTAGTTATTATATTATTAGTTTTCTTTATTATTACCTTAAAAGGGTAAAAGTGGAACTTTTAAATACAAATTTATTTAATTCTCAAAGGACCTGTGTGTTTTTAAACTTCAATTTGATACCAAATGCATAATTCTTCAAAAAAGAGACATTAGTTTTAGTAGGGTTCATTTTTTAAGATAGGATATTTGTCTTGTTATTGTGATTTTAAAATCTTAATAATTTCTTCCATTTACAACAATAAACAAGAAGAAACTACTTAATATTGACCCAGTTTTTAGTAAATTTGTCTTCTTATACAAGATTGCAACTTATCAAGATTGTAAGTGTAATCTCCTTCAAGATTGTAAATGCAATCTTCACTTCTAGACTATATTCTAAGTGTGAACTAATCCTCTACTTTTAAAAATAAAAATTATTTAATTCTAACATTGACAAATTAAAATATAATCACTATTCATTAACAAATATACTGAAAATTTCAAATTATAACGGAAAACATCGATCTAAAAGTACTTTGAGCATAACGTTAATATTAATATAGATTAATTTAATATCTAATTCCTAATATAATTATCGATTTACATTTTATTTCCTATACAGAAAGCCATGTGGTACCCTCATTTACCCAGTGGAAGGGGCCAGAGCAGCGTAAATTTCCTTGTCAGAAATATTGTACAGAAAGGTGTACATGCACTTCCAGCTCTATGGAACGCACTCCAAGCTCTTCGGATTGAATCTACACCTTTCACTAAGGAGTTCCTTACATTGGAAAAGACGAAATTTGGTCGAATGCTCGGAAAGAAGTGTGCGAATTTATAGTCCTTCCTTCATTCTTTTTAGCTTTACTTATATTCGAAGAATTACGGTGTTTCAGGATTTTTAAAGGCAACAGAAGTAATAATTATTGTTGAATGACAGCAATTTTCTATGTTTTCTTAAATATTCTTTGCTTCTTATCATAAGAGTAGGAAATATGGACAGATCGGTTGATGAATAACTGCTTTAACAAAAAAAAGGCAGAGTTTGAAAAGACATAAACAGAATAAGTATAAATATGTTATAATCATTTATATGATGGAGAATAAGAAGAAAATAATGTTTTCTTAGAAGATGGAGAATATTATAAGATTAAGTTAAATTATGATGGAAATCAAAGAGAATGGTTACATCAAAAGAGTTGGAAAGATCAAAAGATCGGTTGATGAATAACTGTTTGCAAAGAAAGGACAAAGAATAAGTATAAATATATTATAATCATTTAAGACAAGAATGTTTTTTTAATGCAGGATGAAGTAACTTTAAAAGTTAAGTAGATGGAGAATATTCTAAGATTAAGTTATAGTATGTTGGAAATCAAAGAGATTGGTTACATCATCATAATGGTCTATTTGTCTGAGAACATGATTTTAAATTCAACTAAACTAGTAGAAAATACATTAAAATAATGCAAATAATAAAATTTATGTTTTTAAAAAAGGAATTTATAATTTTGAAAGACATCATTGAAATGAGTATATATGTTATAATTATGTACACCATAAGAAGGAATGAAATAATGTTTCTCTTTATTTGAGAAGAAACGGCTTTAAATTCAAATAGAAGGAGAATATCATAAGAATAAGTTGAAATATGGTGAAAAAGGAAATGATGCTTAGATCTTATTTAATGGTTCATTTTATATTAGAGGACTCAACTTTAAATTCATGTGAGTGAGTAGATGATAAGTAAAAGTAAACTAAAATGTGAAAAATTAAAAGTTCATACTTCCATCTTAATTTATGTTTGGTTTGATGTAGAAGTCCATAAAAGTTCAAAAAAATATTACTTCCATCATATTTAAATGATTTGACATCATGTGGGATGACACAATTTTAAACCCATGTAAATGGACTATATAAAAGTATAAATCTAGTTATTTAAGCTTCAATTGTAATTATTTTTTGGATTTCTATCGAATGATGGAAAATAATGGAGAATATATAAGAACAAATTAATGTATGGTGAGAAAATGCTACTTCGATGTTAAATAATAATTTTCTTCATACTAAACAAAAAAATTATAATTCCAACCAATGTTAATTCCAAGTAAGTGGTTGGAAAACATCATAATGGTAAACTATAATATAGTGATAAATATATTAATTACATCTTAATTAATGAATTTAAACAATAATATAAAGTATGTTGAACTTTATTTTCATATATAATTTTTAAACCAATTAAAGTGTTCAATTATATTTTATTTAAAGTTTAAATTCTAATTTATTTTGCATCATTCAATATTGCATATCCATGACAATTTCTATTTCGATGTGTGTATAGTTATATAAATATGTGTATTTACAAATAATTTCAAAGATTCAATACTAAATAATTCGTTGTCATATCCATGTAACTTAACTTTTGATAGATAATAAATATATTATATGGTAGGATTGTTTAAAGTTGTGTAAGATTCTTTCTATAAATATTAATATAGAAAAATGTACATGCACTTTGAGTTTATGGAATGATCTCCAAACTCTCTGGATTAAAGTTGCACCTTTCACATTTGAAATTTTTTTTATCATTTTTTAGCACATTTTATGGTTATACCTAATGTGGAATTTGAATGTATTTTACATTATATGAAATCCTAAAATTGTATCATCTATTTAACAATTA
>VDFB02000017.1:3601564-3612635 GCA_007258455.2 Sequoia sempervirens | reverse complement strand
TTATCAGAATACACACATCACGATAGAGTGCCATGAGAGTCCTTGCGGTAAAGAGTTGCTCCCAAGATGTGACGGATTTGTGACGTGGGATCATTAAACTTTAGACGAGATGTAGGGTTATGATGAATGATGGTAGACGTGGAAAGATTGTTTGGACGTTTGGATGAATGGATTTTTATTTTCAAAACTTGGGATGGTGGATGACAGATTTTGGAGGGATGGTGTTTGGAACCAACACTTTTATATGCCTTGATTGCTGACCATTTTGAAAGAGGTGGACATGTGTTATATGTGGGATTCCTCTTGTATTGTGGCTCCACATTGTGATTGACTTTTGTATTTGACTTGGTGTCTTTGTTTGATCCATCTTTCTTTGGGATCCATTTTAATATCATTTGTCCACTTGTCCTTTTGTTTGATTCAATGGCCTTTGAAATTTGATTTTGATCTTTCGACTTGTAAGACTTTTGTTTTTGTTGGTTCCAAAGGGAAGGTTTATTTATGATGGAATGACGGTTCATGGTGTGGGTGGAGGGGGTCTTGGCAACAATCTTATGACAAGGATTTCTCATGGACTCCATTTTGACATTTGTATCTGACAAAGTTGCCCCCAGTATTGATGAGGTACCACTAACATCATTTGATTTACTAACTAGGGAATAGCCAAGACCTTGATGTTTGTAATTTTCCTGAAGCTGTATTGGTTCTAGAATGCCTTGCTCGTGTATGCCTAGTCCTTTGCCTTGATATTGCATGCTTTGACAGATTCTATTTGCGATGGGGTATTTGTTGTTTTGAAATCAATATGATAACCCATTATTAGGTATGTGGATACTGTCACTTGTAATATTTTCATGTGCAAGAAAGTCTACTCTGACAAAGATAGATGACCCTAGTTGATAAAGTGTCTTAGCTTCATTGTCTTGTTGGACATATTCCTGACTGATATCTTTGGTTTGATCTTGTGACATGTTAGGTTCAGATGATTCTGTTGGTGCTTCCAAGGCAATGTCAAAGCCATCATTATGTTTAGTGTCATAGAGTCCAATGATTTCCTCTATAACTTGATCAAGTGCAAGCATGTCCCTAGTGGAAGATTCTTGTTCTAGAGGAATATCATCTATGTGTCCCATGGAGGCAAGTGTCTCATCATGGGAAGTGTCAATAGTCGAGGCCTTTATAAGGTTAGAAAGTGTTTGATCATGACTGGTGTAAAGGTCAAGGAGTGGATCATTTTGGACTTCTTGGTCAATGGTAGGGTCTTGGTCGAAGATGGGGTTGTTATGGATTTGGACTTCTTGGTCAATGATGGGGTCTTACTATCAAAGATGGGTTTGTCGTGGATGATATAGTCAGAAATAGAGTCGTTGTCAAGGATAGGTGTGTTTTGGATGTCATGATTGTCTTGAAGGACTTCATGGATGGACTAAAAGATAGGGTCATGGGATGGACTACCTTGTTCTTGACATGAGGGTGACATTATAAGGTCATGCTTTGGGCTTTCATTTTGACATGTATCCTCAAGTTTATTAAATGGGATTTGACTTTGAGTAATGATAGAATTTTCATGACTAGATGTGGCTTGTGAGGGGATGACTTGAAAATGATTAATGAATGATGGATTAGGATAGGACGTGGGGACTTGGACTGGATTAGTATGTGAAGGACTAGGATATGACATGGGTACTTGCATTGGACTAGTATGTGAAGGACTAGAATAGGACATGGAGTCTTGGACTGGATATGTCATGGGGTCTTGGACTGGATTAATTGTTGAAGGACAAGGATATGACATGGGGAATTCAACCAGATATGTCATGGAGTCTTGGATTGGATTAGTGTAAGGTTGACTAAAATAGGACGTGGAGACTTGGGCCAGATTGATATGGTTTGATGTGGGGACGTGACATGAGTTGGTAGATAGTTGATAAGGCATGTAGACTTGGACAAGATTGATAGATGAAGGACTAGCATATGACGTGGAGACTTGGTATGGACTAGTAGATAGTTGGTTTCCCTTGTCAAAGTTAGGGTAAGGGTGATAACTGGACATGTGTTGTGAATTAATGGTAGGATTTGTGTTAAGTGACTATGGATAGTGGGGGTAGAAAGATGGAGGTGGCAAAGTATTTATGTCAAGGCCTCGTGGTAACTTAGCCCCTTGGTCTAAAAGCATGGCTATATACCTTTGAGGGTCGTGTAAGACTGAGTTTTCTACGAAGGAGACTATATCGGGATTTTGCGCTACAACTTCTAAGTCTTCTGCATATACTCATCCATTTTGGTCTCTTTGTATGAATGGTTCAGAAGGGTTTCATGATGAAGATGGCATGTTCATGGAAGATTGAATGTTCATGTTGTGAAATGGGTCGAAAAGAGTCCAATGTTGGTTTGTGTCATAAGTGTTATTATCGATGTTGGGATTGAAATCTTGTCCAAAGTTTTCCATTTGTCCTCTTTGTCCTTGAAGCCTAGTCTCAATAATAAAAAGGGATTGCTCAGATAAGGATGATGAGAATGACAACTAACTGTGAGGATGATGACAACTTATGTTTTTTGGATTTTCGATAAGGATGAAAATGCAAGACTATGTTTCCTAAAATGTCAACTAGGATGACTAGGTGATGATAACATTTGTCTAAGGAAATGATTGATGCAAGATGACAAGGTGATCAAAGCCAAAATGTCGATTGAGGACTAAGATGATGATGTTTTACTAAGGAATTAATGTTATAAATGCAAGGTCTAGGTTCAAAATGATGACTAAGATGAACAATGCAAAGTCTAAGCTCAAAATGAGGACTGAGATTTTTTTTTTGATGTTTTGTTGAAAAGATTGAGTTGTCTAAGGTCGATTGTTTGTGTCCAGATTTGTGAATGTTGTGTATAATGTTTGAGTAATCCAACAAGCACTTGACAAGCACAATGTTTTGGGTGTAAGAAAGCACACATAAGACAAGTACAATCCTAAAAGGCCAATAGACCAAGGGTTTGTATACTTGATATAGCCCACCGATATACCCTGGATTGGTGATAAACACCTTTCCTTCTCGAGAGCGGATAGCTTAGAATTTTGGTGGCATTGGCTCCCCTCCATGGCTCATCAATGTCATTCAAGCACACCAAATTTGGATTCTTTGGGTAATAACATCCCAAGAATTACTATCTCTACTCAAGGGGATCAGTAGTGAGTGTCTTTGAGTATGATATTGTACCTTGCACTATACCAAGCAACAACCATAGAATGGTTGGACACTAAGACAAGAGGTGTTTAATACAGGCATTCCGTTCGTGGGGCATGATCCATGCTGCGAGAGTCCCCTTTCGGGTCCATCTCGTCGGAACCACACTCGTGATTCTTGGGTTTTCCCCAAGAATCCACTTTTATATACCGCCTAGAAGTCCCTCGAGTTTAGGGTGCTACTAGTTTGAGTCATCCTAGGGTGAGTACTTTTTCCCACCAGAACAGGCCCAAATTCTAGAGTTAGTAACCATTTCTCTTACACCCAAGATCGCACAAGTGCACAAGGGGAGAGGATAAATCGATATACCAAATTGTGAGGGTGTACAACAGATAAAATGGGTCTGGTTTTTTGATCATCGATTTTTCACAAGGTGAGAGCATGATCACCTACCATTTGTTCAAACACAATCAAACACTTGCAAACAAAAATCTTTTTAGAGCACCAAAGGAAGTGTGTACTAATCTAAAAAAATACAAGCACAATGTTTAGTTTTCATTCTTCGACATTCGATTCTGCAAACCACAAGTTAGGAGTTTCTTTGATTTTTAGTCTTCAACAAATGTATGTTTATGCAAACCCGAAAGTTTTCGCTTTCCAATATGTTATATATGACTAATATTGCTGCTACTATAGCTCCTTATGATCACAAAAAATGAAGATCATATTTTTTCGCATTGTATTTTACGTCCAAATTAAATCTGTAAAACATAGAGCCCAATTAGAATTTAAAGAGCTTTCCAAAAATGTAAAAAATTCTAAAAAATTTGTTGATTTGCATCCAAAAAATCAATTTTATGAAAAACAATAAAATCAAAATAACTCCTACAAAAATAATGATAAACCCTCTATTTTTTTATTGTAGCCTCTTGAGATGATGCGCACGATTTTGTAAAAAACTTGTAGAAAAATTCACAGCTGTGTAGAATATATGAAGAAATTGGTAAAACCTGGGGTTTTGTCCAAAAATTGACAGATCTGCAACAAAAAGTCAATAAAACCTGCAAAAGGCAAGCTAGATCAAAAGATTCACGTCGGGTTCACCAATGTAACTAAGGGTTATTCTTTTAGGATTAGATTCAATGAATTGAAAGCATAATAATAAAACCCAAAAAGATATGAAGCACAATGAAAACTAAACAAGAATGAAACAATTATACCAGATATTCGTTGAAGCTTCCATGATTCACCTCCATAACACCTCCTAGCTTGCAGCATATGATTGATGCCCTCGAGGGGTGTGCAGAATGTAATATGCATTGTCCATACAAGTTTGAAGGATTTAAGTAAAATTATGCATGCCTTCATCATGATAAATGGCCTATAATGCCTGTAAATGAAGAGTGGTGGAATTATGAACAAAGGTCATCATGTTTTATGAAAACACCTGATTTTGAATGAATGAGGGCCAGAGATGCTGCAGGTAGAAACCTTGATGAAACCTGACCATGAAAGGGCCAGTAATTTAATTTGAATCCTAATTCAGGTTAGGGAAAAATCCTTAAGTGAGTTCAAGATGTCTCATATGAGAGAAATCCCGATTCGGCTGATGGAGAAAAGATTAAAGGATTAATTTTAAAAGCCAAGATTTTTCAAAATTGAGAAGAAAAGATGGAAGGGTTTGTAGGGATTTATGGAATTTGGGTAGAAAATAAAATTTGGATTAAAAATCAAGAACACCTTGCCTGTTTTATTTGATTTTGGAAAGCTGCAATCAATCAAAATATGAATCTTGTGGACAAATAAAAATCTTTTTGTAGATTATTTGCAAATGGAACCCGAAAGATCTCAGATGACATTTAAATAACGTTTATTTATTTAAAATGAGAGGAATAATTAATTTTGTATTAAATAATTAAATATAATTAAATTTAGTAGAATAATGAGATCAATAATTAAATAAATTAATCAATTCATTTAATTATGACAGTGAGTATATTAAATAAAATAGAAAAAACTTATTTATTTAATAATTAGGAAGAAATGGCCCGAAGAAGGGTGATTAAATTAAGAAATTTATTTAATTGAGGGAAGACTTAGACAATTAATGACATATTTAATAAATAAATAAAATTTATTTTGTAATCATAAAGAAGAATAAATGGAAATGAATTAATTAAATAATTTGAGATTATTTAATCAATAGTGAATGTGGACCAAGGAGTTTTAATTAAATGTCCTTAATTATGCTGGGGCCGAGAATAGTAAGGAAAAAGTAAAGCAGGGCCTTGGTCATTTTTAGGTGTCTACACAAGGATTTTTATCCTTTTAAACAAAAGTCCTAGTAGTAGAAATTCCATTCATGGGGATCATCCATGTAGTAGAGACCATTATTTCCCTTCTTGTCAGAAAAATCCTTGTGATGCTGCCTTTCCTCAAGTACCCACACTGGGTACATATGAGGTGCGGGATCATCATGGAAAAATAGGCCTAAGTGGCAAAAAAAATTTAGAGTTAAGAACTTGAATAATAATTGGAATAAGTTATCTATATTATTTCAAAATATGTAAGAATAGAATTTTAGCAAATGGAATGTAGTTTCTCACTAGTAGGTTAATTTAAGGAAAAAATTATTTGGTGAAATTGAAATTTCAATCACGATTAATTGCCCATTCAGGAAAAATAAGAACTAGGTGTCATCTGTTTGACCCTAAAAGCACAATAAAATGATAATAATTTTTATAATATTTAGATAAGTAAGAGGTATGCCGTTGTGATGCATATTTTTTGTAATTTTTTCCAAGTAAATAATTAATCATGAATTTTTATTACAACTTTTAAAAAACATAAAACTTCATTATGTCGACCACCTTAACTTGGTCAAGTCAAAGGTTTATGAAATTCAATTTTTTCTTTTTTTTTAATCCTATAGTATGAAAACATAGAATGACAGCACATGTTTGGATTCAAAAATGTGATACCATTTAAACTATAGATGTTTTTCAAAGGCAACCTATTAATAAGCTTTAATTTGAATTTGAATAGAATATGAATAATAATTACTTATTAAATTCAAAAGTAAAAGCATAATTTATATCGTTGGAATCGAGGAATCTCCTTTAAAACCCTTTTCATTTCATCAATTTTTGTTACAAAATAGTTGTTAGCCAAAACCCATCATATTGCCACTTTTGGCCCATCATGATCATGCATACCCATATCTTGAGTTGGAAGTCAGCTAGGGCTTTAGCATGTTCCCGATTGGGTGATTAATTTTTCCCACAAGGTAAGCACTCTAAGGATAAAAAAAAGTGAGCAAGCATATCCGTATTTCAATTGATCTTTGTTGAGAAATAAAGAGAGAACACACACGATATATTCCACTCACACTCACAAGATTTCTTCAACTTTAAGAATCTAAATTGAAGTGTAGAGATAATCACTTATACAACTTAATATCACAAAAAGCCTTTTGATTCTCAATATCGCTATGAGGCGCAAGAGAAGTGCATACATCTTTTAAATGATATTACTTTGGATAAGGGATTACAAAACATAAAAGCACTTGTTCATTTTAAATCCTCCAAATCAAGAATTTGATTCTTTTTAAGCACCAAAGGGAGTGTGAGATTTGATTGTTCAATTGTTAAGTCCAAAAAAAAATCTACTAAATTGTATATGGTTCTTTTTAAGCCCTTTGTCTTGTTCTTTTTAAACCCAAATTGAAATCTATTGAGTCCTAAAACTTGAAGAGAATAAAAGCCTTAAAATGGGATTATAATTGCTCCCAAAGTGTTTAAAAACACTTATTACAATCAATTGATGATGCAATAGAAATCCTTTGTGTTCGTTTCCTCCTTCCCTCTTTGATTTCCTAACTTGCAAAAGTACTCAAAATGTTTGATGAGATTAAGAAACAAGAAGATATAAGGGTTAGATAAATCATTAACCTTTAAAACCCTAAAACTTAGACCAAGTTACATTGTGATTTGACTTTAGATGTAAAATTGAAAATTTTAACTCTACTAAAATTGAGAAACACTTACACCATTGCATAGCTTATGAAATTCTACCCAATTTAAAAAAAAAGCTTCAAGAAAGACCTTTGTATGACCAATATATGGCCATTTAAAAACTAACTATAAAGCACTAAAACATAGACCCTATGCACTAAAATAGTGCTCAGATGCACCAAAAAGAATGCTCAAATGCGCCAAAAGAATGCTTAGATGCACCAAAAGAATGCTCAAATGCACGAAAAGAATGCTCAAATGCACTAAAAGAATGCTCAAATGCACTAAAAGAATTCTCAATTGCATGAAAAGAATGCTTAGATGCACTATAATAGGGTCTAGATGTGCCATAACAGAGCATGAATGCATTGGAAGATCTTATAGATGCGCTAAAATAGAGCTTGGATGTGCCAGAAGATCTTGCAAATGAGCTGAAACAAAGGTAATGAACACACCTATTGAAAAACAATGAAATTTTAAAAAAATGTGTTAGATTTGTGATTTTTTCCTTCCCTCTAGCACCAAAATGTGAACCCCAATGCTAGACCTATACAAACATAGCAAACAAACACAATATTAGATCCATATGCAAGTTAGAACTAAGATTCCCCATGAAATTCATCTACAATGCTCAAAATAGGAAAGAAATGAAGAACAAAACAAGAAAATCAATTAAATCCTATTTAAGCATGCAAAATCTCAATCCCATGGGGAAATTGGTGCCATTTTGATGTGGAAAATGGCCATCTCCCAATCCCGTGTAAGCTTGGCAATGATCTTGATGAAGATTGATGCTTTCTTGGAGAAAATCCTGTATAACCTAGCTAAGATGGATGAAGAGTGGATGAACTTTGCTAAAGATAATGACTTCGCCTCCAATTCTCCTCCTCAAATTAGCATAATGGTTTTACATTGATTGTGGCTCCCCCAAAACAAATAGAGAAGGCCTCTATTTATAAGAGATAAGGATTCAAGAATGAAAGATATGGAGGATGTGGGACTAAAGATGATCCAATGATAAAGAGCCACTTGTCAACATGTCATTGAAGAGAGATGGAGCACATTTTGGAGAATGTGCAAAGAGGGGGAAATTTTAAATTCAAAAGATGGCTTGAAAGATGAGGTGAAAGATGAAGTTAATGTCACTTGGCTCAAGGAAAAGGACTTGTAAGAGGCTTTAATGCTTTGTTGGAAGGATAAATCCACTTTAGGGGAGATTTCAAATTTGAAGAATATTCCAACCTTTGATACCTTTTTGAATGAAAAAGGAGTTTTACTAAATCAAATAAAATGATTTTCATGAGCAAGTGGCAAAAGCTAGAGGATTGGAGGGAATTAAGATTAATTTAATCAAGATTTGATTAAATTAAAAGGAGAATAGTTGATGTGACAATTTGATTTATATTTTTGGATTGATTTAAATCAAAGTTGAGAGGAATATGATTTAGATTTAATTAAATAAAGATTTTGATTTATTTAATTAAAAGGAGATGATGTTAGATTAAATTAAATAAAGATTGATTTAATTTAATAGAATGATTTACCTTAAACCATTAAACCCAAGTAAACTCTCTACCCTAATGCATCAACCCTCAATCCTTTATCCCTCAACCCTTAAACCCTCAACCCTCTAACTTCAACCCTTAACCCCTAAACCCTAAACCTTTAAATCCTTAACCCTCTACCCTTAACCCTAAACCATAAACCCTTAGCCCTTAAACCCTCTACCCTCTACCCTTAACCCTCCCTTTTTCTATCTCTCTACAACTCCCTCCCTCTCTCTCTCTCAACTGTCTCCCTCCTATTCCCTCTCCATCTCTCAGGTCTCTCTCTCTCTTAGTCACTCCATCTATTTCTCTCCCCTCTACCCTAAACCTTTAACCCTTAAACCATAAACCCTTAAACCCTCTACCATTAACCCTCCCTCCCTATATCTCTCTCCTACTCCCTCCCTCTCTCTCTATGTAAAGTCTCTCCCTCCTAACCCCTATCGCTCTCTCAAGTATCTCTCTCCTAGTCACTCCCTCTATCTCTCTCCCCTCTACCCTTAACCCTAAAACCTAAACCCTTAACCATTAAACCTTTAAACCCTTAACACTATACCCTAAACCATCTACCCTTTATCCTTAACCCTCTACCCTTAAACCCTCTAACCTCTACCCTATACCTAATATTCTCTACCCTCAACCCTGATCCCTCAACCCTCTTCTCTCAACCTTAAAATCTCAACCCTCAACCCTTAAACCCTCTACCCTCAACCCAATGCCCTCCAACCTAAGCCCTCAACCCTATACCCTCTACCCTATACATTGGACCCTCAACCCTAGTACCTAGAACCTATACCCTAAACCATCTACCCTCTACCCTAAACCCTCAACCATAAGCCCTTAAACATTCTACATTCAACCCAGTAACCTCTACCCTCAACCCTAATCCCTCAACCCTATACCCTCAACCCAATACCCTAAACCATAAACCCTATAGGTCCTCAACCCTATACACTCAGTTCTCAACCCTCATCTATATTTTTCCCTCCCCTCTCTTCTCTCCTTCTCTCTATCTCACTTCTCCCTCCATCTCTCTCTCCAGCCATCCCTCCATCTCTACCCTAATTCCTCAACCTTATACCCTCAACCCCTAAAACCTTAAGAACTCAAACCTAAACCCTAAACCCTAAACCCTTAAATCCTAATCCCTTAATCCATCTAAACTCAAGCTAATACCCTCTACCCTCAACCCTAATCCCTCAACCCTTAAACCATTAACCCAATTAAACTCTCTACCCTAATACCTAAACCCTAAACCCTCTACCTTCAACCTTCAACCCTTAAATCCTAAACTCTCAACCCATATACCCTCTACCCTATATGTTTGACCCCCAACTCTAATCCATCAACCGTATACCCTCAAAAACCTACCCTCAACCTTAATCTCTCAACCCTCAACCCTTAAACCCTCTACCCTCTACCCTATACACTAAACCCTCAACCCTCAATTCTCAACCCTCAACCATTAATTCCTCAACCCTCAACCCTTAAACCATAAACCCTCAACCCTTATACTCTCTACCCTATACATTGGAACCTCAACCCTAATACTTCAACCATATACCCTCAAACCTATACCCTAAACCATCTACCTTCAACTCTAAACCCTCAAACCTAAACCCTTAAACCTTCTACCCTCTACCATCAGCCCAATACCCTCTACCCTCAATCCTAAACCCTAAACCACCAACTCTATATGTCCTCAACCCTATACCCTAAATTCTCAACCCTCTACCCTATACATTAGATCCTCAACCCTCATATATCTTTGTCCCTCCCTCCTCTTCTCTTCTCTCTATCTCACATTTCCCTCCATATCTCCCTCCATCCTTCCCTCCCTCTCTACCCTAATCCATCAACCCTTAAACCCTTAAACACAAAACCTAAAACCTAAACCCTCAACTCTCAGCCCTTAAACCCTCTACCCTCTACCCTCAACCCAATACCATCTACCCTCAACCCTATACCCTCAACCCTTAAACCCTTAAACCCAAGTAAAATATCTACGCTAATCCCTCAACCCTCATTTCTCAACCCTCAAACCTTAATCCATCAACCCTAGGTAGGTAGGGAAACATAGGTGAGATACATAGTGATGAAGGGAGAGGTAGGTAAATAGAGGGAGAGGGGAGATAAATATAGGTAGAGAGGAAAGGATACATAGAGAGAGGGAAGAGAGAGAAGTAGATAGGGGAGGTTGGATAGGTAGGGAGGAGATAGAGGTGAGTGTGTGTGTGTGCAAGAGAGAGAGAGAGAGAGAGAGAGAGAGAGAGAGAGAGAGAGAGAGAGAGAGAGAGAGAGAGAGAGAGAGAGAGAGAGAGAGAGAGAG
>VDFB02000017.1:3525187-3600828 GCA_007258455.2 Sequoia sempervirens | reverse complement strand
ATAGGTAGGGATAGAGAGAGGTGATATAAAGAGTAGAGAAAGATATATATAGAGATAGAAGGAGAGGGAGGGGAGATAGAGAAATGTAGAGAGGGAAGGAGGGAGGGAGGGAGGGAGAAAGATATTAGAGAGGGAAGGAGATAGATATTAGAGAGGGAAGGAGAGAGATAAACATGTAGAGATGTAGTTCTTGAGCTAAAGGGAGAGAGTGTCAAATAAAGGGATGGAGATAGTGAGAGAGAGAGAGGTCTAGAAAATAAGAGATTAAAATGAGTGAAAAAGATAGAAAGATGAAATTTGACCTCTTGATTACTAAAATTTGACCTTCTGATTACTGAAATTTGACATGTTGATTACTGAAATTTGACTAAGTATGAATTTTTTTAAAATCTTCCAAAAACTAGAATTTGCATTATAACTCTTAGAGATCTGAAACCACTCTCAAACATCCTGAAACTATATACATTGTAAATGTCAACTTATACTTAAATGTTTATTTCATGTATATATTTTCCTTGGTAGAGAAAGAGAAAATGAAAGAGTCCAGAAAATGCATTCCAAAAGTCATGAATTACATTTGGCGAGCACCAAATTTGGCACTACCCAAATGAAGCAACCCATTTGATGAGTGCCAAATTTGGGTTGCATTGGGAAATACCAACCCAATGGGTTGGATTTGCATTCGCCATCCAACCCAAATGTTGGACAACCATTTCATGCAAAAGATGTGATTTTTTGAAAGGGTAACAAAATTTCACACATTTTTTGTCATGCTCACCATCACGTTTCGATGTCTTTCAATGCAAGTTTATAAAAAAAGTATGGTGGTAACCTCTCTCTTAGCTATCTAAATATATAATTCTTTTTTTATTTTGATTCAGTTAAGTTTTTGATCCATAACTTCTCTTGCAAATGCCTCCATTTTTTGTTAGAAACAAACATGTCCTATTTTTAGGATAGATTTTACTCATTCATCGAAATGTGAAATAAATTACATTTTTTAAAACTAAACTCCATTCTACATGTGATGAAAAAAGAAAAAATCAATTTTTGATTAGTTTTCAAAATAATTAGGGGGGGAGCATGCTCAAAATTCAGCTTTAATTATCCAAAAGAATGAGGATAAAATACATGGTGTTAGCTAATTTCTCACCATTCAGATTTTTGAAATTCTAAAAAAAAGTTAATCACAAAGGGGGATCCCTCAAATGCTATGCTATTTTTTTGATAAAAATAGGACCTGTTCCCCCCCCCCTTTTTGACACCCTTAATATTCATTAATTTCAAAAAGAATTAGTAGCTTAGAAACTAGACTCAGAGCACTTAACTCTTGTTCTTGCTACATCTTGAAATTTGAGTGTAAATGTCTTCATTTTCTCGTGCAAATAAGATTTTTCTGATTTTAAAAAAAAAAGTGGCATCTTAAGAGCCAAAATTGTGTCACAGATCCATGCACTTACCCGCCATTAGATGGATGTAATTTATTAGGAGGTGATGAAATAGGTGAGGTAGATCACCCAAGAGGCCCATACTACATAACTCTCTATGAGAGAGATGTGCCTAGGGAGTAACAGGCTCGACCCTACTCCTCGTGGATCCAGAGCCAAAGAAATTATAAAGCTAGATTAGGAGGATCATGGAGCATGGGGAGCTTGGGGCCATCACTAACATGACCACCACCAAGACCAAGAGGGATCAGAGGATCTCCAATCCACTTAAGAGGAGGGAGCTTGGGATAGGGGACACACCTTACATACACATGTATATATATGTTGTATAAGTTTTTTTCTTCATGAAAATTATTGGTGTAGAAACATGCCTATTGTCCATTGTATATATATTTTTATTCATATGGCTCATAGAACCCATGTAGATATTGTAGTATATGATGATGATGTATATATATGACTTATGATAGAAATTGATGATGGAAACTATATATAGTTATGCTTTAGTTTATATGATGCAGATGATTCATGATGATGATTATTTTGTATTGTTATGATGAGATTATTTATGATGTTATGATGTGATTATGGATATTGATGATGATATTAATTGTGATGATATATGCATATATTTAATGGATGGATGTTATAATTTATTATGATTATGTGATATGGTTATGATGATTATAATATATGATTATGATTTATGATTATGAAGAACATGTTATGGTTATGATACTATGATGCATACCAACACTTGTGAATAGAATGAGATCAATTTCCATAAAGGATTAAATATCAAAGTGAAGGCGAAAAAGATAATATGGAACAAAGGCGATATGCAAAAATGCAAAAAAAGCCAAAAATGAAATAAGAAATATTTTACTTTGAAGAGGAACCTAAGCAAGTGGATATTGCTTGCCATTTACCTAACTTTTATAAATGAAATAACACACAATCAAACATGAAAAGAAATAAAATCATGTGTAAACCCCAATTTCTCTAAGAATATTAAGATATATGAAATTTGCTTTGATCATGATTTTCATTAAAGCCCAATGGTATAAGATTTTTCATACGATTTCAAGATACATGAATCCAGCCCAAAATGAAGGTCAAGGAAAAAGGTTCCCCCAACTAGGAAATAGAAAATTGACATTGATAAAAGACATGATAGAGTGAAAACAATACATATGAACAACCAAGCTATGGAAAATAAGAAAAAGGATATGCAAAAGGTTAATGATAGACAAATATAATGCAAATAGGAGGATGAAATGGAATGCAAAAATAAAAATAGTATGTACAAACCATTAGGATACCCAAGCATCAAGCATACTTTTGACCCTATTTTTTATCCCATTTTTGTGCACTTACCCTACTTGCACAACAATTTTACTATGTGATTGTCACTTTGATTGCAAGTTCCTTGGTATTGTCTTGTTCCTCTCTAGATTGTCATTCTTTATGAGTTTCCATGAATTATTTCTTATTTGTGAAACATTGGAATTCTCCTTTTGTACTTTCTAGATGGGTAAGTGTATAATCTTCTATCTCTTTTCATACTTCCTTTTTCTATTTTTCCTTAGTGATGATAACTAACTCTATTAATTACTCATTTTTCACCCAAGTAGTTTTTTCTTTGTTAACATGGTTCTTAAATTAAAACACAACATAAAATTTTGACAAGATCTTCTTTCTCATTCAATTAGTCTACCTAATGAGAAGAGGCATGTCAAACTATCCTTATACTTTACCATAGAAATGCTCAGGATACTATAGTAAATGGAATTAGCTAAAATTTTGATTGTTAAGTTGAGCAAAAAGGTTCTAGGTTGTCATTTGTAAAGGTAAGAAGTCACATTTATTTTCATGTTGAAATGGTCAATTATTAGATAGTATAATCATATGTGGATGATAGATACATTGTCAATTAGAACCAATAATTGTTAAATAGATGATGCCATTTAAGATTTCATATAATGCAAAATACATTCAAATTCCACATTAGATATAACCATAAAATGTGCTAAAAAATGATAATAAAAAAATTCCAAATGTGAAAGGTGCAACTTTAATCCAAAGAGTTTGGAGATCATTCCATAAACTCAAAGTGCATGTACATTTTTCTATATTAATATTTATAGAAAGAAGCTTACACAACTTTAAACAATCCTACCATATAATATATTTATTATCTATCAAAAATTTAAGTTACATGGATATGACAACAACTTATTTAGTATTGAATCTTTGAAATTATTTGTAAATACACATATTTATATAACTATACACACATCGAAATAGGAATTGTCATGGATATGCAATATTGAATGAAGCAAAATAAATTAGAATTTAAACTTTAAATAAAATATAATTGAACACTTTAATTAGTTTAAAAATTATATATGAAAATAAAGTTCAACATACTTTATATTATTTTTTAAATTCATTAATTAAGATGTAATTAATATATTTATCACTATATTATAGTTTACCATTATTATGTTTTCGAACCACTTACTTGGAATTAACATTGGTTGGAATTAACATTTTTTTGTTTAGTATGAAGAAAATTATTATTTAACATCGAAGTAGCATTTTCTCACCATACATTAATTTGTTCTTATATATTCTCCATTATTTTCCACCATTCGATACAAATCTAAAAATTAATTACAATTGAAGCTTAAATAACTTGATTTATACTTTTGTATAGTCCATTTACTTGGGTTTAAAATTGTGTCCTCCCACATGATGTTAAATCATTTAAATATGATGGAAGTAATATTTTTTTGAACTTGTATGGACTTCTACATCAAACCAAACATAAATTAAGATGAAATTATGAATTTTTAATTTTTCACATTTTAGTTTACTTTTACTTATCATCTACTCTCTCACATGAATTTAAAGTTGAGTCCTCTACTATAAAATGAACCATTAAATAAGATCTAAGCATCACTTCCTTTTTCACCATATTTCAGCTTATTCTTATGATATTCTCCTTCTATTTGAATTTAAAGTCGCTTCTTCTTAAATAAAGAGAAACATTATTTTCTTCCTTCTTATGGTGTACATAATTATAACATATATACTCATTTCAATGATGTCTTTCAAAATTATAAATTCTTTTTTTAAAAACATAAATTTTATTATTTGCATTATTTTAATGTATTTTCGACTAGTTTAGTTGAATTTAGAATCATGTTCTCATACAAATAGACCATTAATGATGGTGTAACCAATCTCTTTGATTTCCAACATACTATAACTTAATCTTAGAATATTCTCCATCTACTTAACTTTTAAAGTTACTTCATCCTACATTAAAAAAACATTCTTTTCTTAAATGATTATAACAGATTTATACTTATTCTATTTATTTCTTTTCAAATTCTCTGTCCTTTCTTTGCAAACAGTTATTCATCAACTGATTTATCGATCTTTCCAACTCTTATGATGTAACCATTCTCTTTGATTTCCATCATAATTTAACTTAATCTTATAATATTCTCCATCTTCTAAGAAAACATTATTTTCTTCTTATTCTCCATGATATAAATGATTATAACATTTATACTTATTCTTTTTATGTCTTTTCAAAATCTGCCTTTTTTTTTTAAAGCAGTTATTCATGAACCGATCTGTCCATATTTCCTAGTCTTATGATAAGAAGCAAAGAATATTTAAAAAAAAAGAAAATTGCTATCATTCAACAGTAATTATTACTTTTGTTGCCTTTTAAAATCCTGAAACACCGTAATTCTTTGAATATAAGTAAAGCTAAAATCACACACTTCTTTCTGAGCATTCAACCAAATTTTATCTTTTCAAATGTAAGGAACTCCTTAATGAAAGGTGTAGATTCAATCCGAAGAGCTTGGAATGTGTTCCATAGAGCTGGGAGTGCATGTACACCTTTCTGTACAATATTTCTGACACAAAAATTTACGCAGCTCTCGCCCCTTCCACTGGGTAAATGAGGGCGCCACATAGCTTTCTGAACAGGAAATAAAATGATAAATCGACATTTATATTAGAAATTAGATGTTAAATTAATCTATATTAAGATTAACTTTATGCTCAAAGTACTTTTAGATCGATGTTTTCAGTTATTATATTTTAAGTATATTTGTTAGTAGATAGTGATTAAATTTTAATTTTTGAAAGTAGAGGATTACTTCACATTTAGAACATAGTCTAGAGGATAAGTTGTAATCTTGTATAAGAAGAAAAATTTACTAAAAACTAGGTCAATGTTAAGTAGTTTCTTCTTGTTTATTGTTGTAAATGGAAGACATTATTAAGATTTTAAAATCACAATAACAAGACAAATATCCTATCTTAAAAAATGAACCCTATTAATACTAATGTCTCCTTTTTTTGGAGAATTATGTATTTGGTATCAAATTGAAGTTTAAAAAAGCATAGGTCCTTTCAGAGTTAAATGAATTTTTATTTAAGTGTTCGAGTTGTACCCTTTTAAGGTAATAATAAGGGGGAAAAAAATATTATAAAGAACCACAAATCCACTTCTCCCATCAAAAAAGAGATGAATTTAGTTAATAGTATGATAGGTATGTGATTAATGCCAAATAATTGTGAGTCATAGAAAGCCTAAAATGTGTTTTATAACCATCTTAGAGATAAAATAAAATAATTTTGTGCTTGTAATAAGAATATTTTTTGGGTTGGTTCTTAATATATTAGGGATACTCATAGAATTTAAATTTGAACTTATGATTGTTAATTAATTAAATAGAGATTATGCATCTTATTGTTGCTAAAGAATTATTTTTGGTAGATAAGTTTCCCTCATAATAATTATTGTTACATTGGTAATTCCACACAAGTTGTCATAAAAAACAATTCTTAAATAATGTGAAATGATTCTTTATGGTGATGTCAATATGGTACTTTATGTAGAAAATTCTAAGAGAACTTCAATTTCTAGTTTTTGTTAAATGAGCGATTTTAAAAAGAGATAGGGGGTATGTGCAGGATTATGATGGACCAAAAAGTGGCAATATGATGGGTATGTGGCTGACGACTTTTTTTTACCCAAAAATTAATGAAATGAAAAGGGTTTTTAAAGGAGATTATCAGCTTTCCACCAATATAAGTTATGCTTTATTTTTAATTTAATAAGTAATTATTATTCATTTTGTATTCAAATTATGACTAAAGTCCTGATTGATAGGATGATTGAAAAACATCTATAGCTTTCAAACGGTATCACATTTTTTGAATCCAAAACATGTGTCACATTCTATGCTTCGCATACTATAGGATTAAAAAAAAAATTGAATTTCATGAAGTTTTGACCAAGTTAAGATGGTCAGACATACGAGTTTTTATATTTTTTAAAAATTTGTAATAAAAATTCACAATTAATAATTTACTTGGAAAAATATTACAAAAATATGCATCACATTGAGGCATGAGTCCTCTACTTATATCTAAAATATTATAAAAAATATTATCATTTTATTGTGGTTAGGGTGGTTAGATAGACACCTACTTCTTATTTTTTCCTTACAATTTAAGTACCACCGCATTGAAATTTCAAATTTTCACCAAATAGATTTTTATTTTTTAAAACCTAGTAGTTTAGAAACTACATTCAATTTTCTAAAAATTCTATTCTTACATATTTTTGAAATAATATAGATAACTTATTCAAATTTTCACATCAAGTTGCCTAACTCTGATTTTTTTGAATTTTGTGCCACTTAAGGGCCTTTTTTTCCATGATGATCCTGCACATACCCTAGGACTTCCACAAAAATTATATTGAGTTTAGAATTGACATGTCTACAAGAAAATTTAAGTGAACCAGAAAGTCAATGCTTAAAATTATTCACTTGCAAGTTGGAAATCTAAAAAAAAAATTCTTTATAAATGGTTTGGTATTTGGAAACTTTAAGCGAATTGAAACTTTATTATTCTCTTGTATCTAGTTCATTAACAACTAAAATTCTCACCATAATTCATTTTGTGAGAAAATGCAACTGATCTTTCCATTTATGATATAGTTATGCTACTAACTTTGTGCCAGTAAGGATGACAAAACCCACAAGTGAATAAATTTCTTGCCTCAAAGAATTTTGACTAACTTCAAAAGGAAATCTTGGATAATTTTTCATTCTCTTACCATCCAGGATGGAACTTTGGCCACATGGAGGACCAATTTTGAGAAATTTTAACGATCCTAGAATTTGTTGAAACTATAGGGCAAGGAAAATGAAAGAAAAAAATGGGGTCCTTATTTTGATAAAATCAAAATGAGGCATTTTGTGAAGACACACAACAAGCCCAATTTTTTTCTCCTCTCCTTTGATGAGCAGATCTCATGTCATGAATTTTCACATCAAATAGCCTTTCCTAGTTGCAATGTTATACTCTTTCAAATCACCTTGGATGGGGATGCACGTGATCCTCTACAAATCCTTGAGGTGATCATCATCTCTGAAATAGGAAAGAGAAATGTGCTAATCTTAGACTCCCAATGCTCCACCAGTGTCATCATCATAGCTCAATGCACATAAATCTTGGGCCACTAACCAACTCCATCTGCCAATCTCATTGTTAGAGTATGCTTATGTCATGATTGTAGTATAAGATGAATCTCCTACATTTCATCCAAATCCAATCATTAGTCGTAGCCCTAGAAAGAACAATTTTAACCCCAAAAAAAAAAATCTTACCCTCAAAAGCATGATCTTAGCCACATAAACAAAAAATAAAAATAAAAAATCCCTATCCTAGAAAGTGTTATATTAGTGAAAGGGATAATTCGTATCCTCAAAAGGATGATTTTAGCATGAAAATGCTAATCTATGATCACCTCAAAAGCACTAATAGAATGAAACGACTAATCCTCACCATTAAAAGCACAAAAATGACAAAATTTCTAAACCCAACCATCAAATGTGCTACAATATATGTAATCCCTAAAAACAGGGTGTGTGCAAGAAGTTGAGTCCACTTTTTGGCCAAAAAGTGAGTTTTTTCCCTAATTTTCAGAATTTGACACATTGACCTTAAAATTTGAAGCACTTAGAGATGGAATCTTTAAAAAAGTCACCAATCATAAAATGTAGTACTCAAAGTCTAGTTTCCAAATATGTAATTTATTTCAATACCCAGATTGTAAAAATTGATTTTTAGTAGGCGTTTACAAAAACCACTGTTTAAAAGTCATTTTTTATACCATACTATGAACATGTACGACATCCATATTTTGACCTAAATTATCATATTTTTCAAAATCCTTTTGGGAAAAGATTTGTGACTCACTGAAGCTTGTTTTCGATATTTTTTTGTAATTTTTTATTGATTTTTTTTTAAATTAAATTTTTACTAGGCATATTTGTCGTTTTGAAAAATCGTTGTGTACAACATGCATAAGATGACCTAAACTTATCATTTTTTGATTTTTTTTAAAACTGAAAAGAATTGTTTGAAGTTTGTTCTCGTGCAATCCGTTTGTCAAAATGTTATGTTGATCAAAAGTTATTAAAATACTAAAAAAACCTAATAATTCAAGTTTATGGACTAGTTTCATTACAAATTAATTGAAAAATAGAAAAAATATTCAAATTATTAAAAAAATTACATATTTGGAATCTGCACTGTCTCATCTATAATGGGTTTTAATTTCGTAAAAAATTCTGTAAAATAGGTCTTCAAACATATGTCCAAAGTCATTATTTTCCTGTGACATTAACAGGACCTTCAAGTTGCAGGTCAAACCAGGTCCAAAGTTTAGGCTCGGGTCCCCAAGCCATTTCCCGAACCAAAAAACAAGCCAAAAACCCGCCCAAAAATTCATAATTTAAAAAACGGGATCCCATTTCACAAAAAAAGGGATCCTGTTTCATAAAAAACCATTTTTTATGGTTCTATGAAACAAGATCCCGTTTTGTGAAATGGTCCAAAAATGGAAATTTCCATTTTCGGAAAGTTTTCAAAACGGGATCCCGTTTTCAAAAAATCCTGTTTTGAAAACTTTCCGAAAATGGAAATTTTTCAAAAATTGGAAGTTTCCAAATATAGATAGTTTTCAAAACGGGATGCTATTTGAAAACTTTCACTTTTGAAATTTCTGTTTTAAAAAATTTCAAAACGGGATCCCATTTTGAAATTTTTTCAAAAATAGAAATTTCTGAAAACAGGATTCCGTTTTGAAGAACGGGATCCCGTTTTTTAAATTTAGGCTCGGGATCCCGAAGCTAAACAAGATCCCATTTTTTGCAAGCTGAATTTTTTTTTTTTCCTAAGGCAAAAACTTCCACGTTTCGTGGACTCATCTTCTTGCACTTACCCAACACACCAAAATCATTAATTTGTGAGTCATGCCTTTATTTGGCCCACCTTTTCTATATCATTTAATGTCCAACCTAATCCGAGGGCCTTAATTTTTTTTATGCATACTAACCCTCCCACCTCTAGTCATCGAAACCTCCAAATACTCCATGTGATGTCTATATCATGAAACATTCACCATCTCACCTAAGAATCATCTGCACCAAAGCTCTAATGTACCAAAGTAAAAGAGTGAAAATGATGACTTATGGACCCATCTAGGATTATTTGTAGGCCCCATAAACCTAATTTAGAGGCCTAGGCCCTGAATTTTTCATCCCTTCTATTTTTTTCCATCATTTCTCCATATTACATCATGTTGGGTGAAAATTATGTAATCCCTTTTAATAGATTACAAAACCTTGATTTCAACCACAACTATGTGAGATAGAATCTCTCCTCTCAGAAAGGGGAGGTTCCCTTCTTACTGCTTATTGAAACTAAAGAAAACTAATTAAATATTTACAATAATGATATGGGGTGTGTCACATTCATGATCTTCTCTTTTTGCAATGGTAACTAGTGGCTTATCCTTCATTGGTGGAGTAGCAGCTTGAGCTTGATCAAACTAATTTTTTTGTGACCATGTAAAGAAAACATATGTATTCGTCACTAAGTACTCATCATCAGATTCATTTTCCATTTGCAAATAGCCAATATTGGAGTTTACAACTGATTCTATTTCTTCATCTTGAAAAAAATCAACATTTTCTTCTGTGGGATAATCCAGATGTGCATATTCATCTTGTTCAGCCTCATAGTATCCCATGATAGTATTAGTAGGTGGGGCTTCAAGTGCGAGTCTTCCTTGTGGACTTGGAAGATGATTCTAATTTCTATTCCTAGAATAGTTAGGAAAAGTCCTTCTTGGAACATCCTTGTGATTATTATTATTTTGAAACTTGTTTTTTCAGAGCCAAGATTTCGTTTTCCAACATTTGAACCATAGGATCAAAAAAATTATAATTAGCATTATTAGAATTGACATTAGAAGCTAAAGATCTTGATGCTTGCACTTTCTTGTTGGTATTCATTCTTATTTCTCCAGCAAGGATCATGTCATCTTCAAGACTTGTAGCTAACTATTGAGCTACTTCAACATTGGTGAGAGCTTCCCTACACAAGAAAAAACTTACTTTGGGAAGTTGTGTATTATTGAAGAAACACTTCAAATTATGATCCATTAATTTTTCCACCATTGGGATCATTGTCACCAACTTATTAAACTTAGCCACGAAATCACACATGGGTTCATGGGCCTCTTTTTGCATGGTTGTATGCTGCGCCAACAAGGTGTGTGCATCCTCAACAAGTTTGAACCTTTCTTCAAACTTGGTGTGAAGAGTGTTCCAATTAGTTTCTAAAGCAACTGGAAGAGTATAAAACCATTCACCAGCAACTCCTTGTAGAGATTCAATGAACAATCTCACAACAACATCTTCATGTTCCATGTGAAGAACACCACAAAAAATGTAAAAGACAGAAATGTGCTCATCGAGATGTTGTTCTCCATCACCTCAAAACTTCAGAATATGCTTTCTTGAGACATGTGGAAGTTCATGCAAAGGTGCGGCCAAATTGAGGGGATCAAATGCATTTCCACAAGGTTACACATGTGGTGTAGCCATAATATGTTGCACAATAGGTACTTGAAGTAAAACTTTATGGAAAAAAGAAGATTCATTTAGAAGAGGAGATCTTAGTCTTCATGGATGATAACTTGTGGTACGCTCCAATGGTGACCTTGCTCCAATGGTGACCTTGCTCACGGAAGAGCAGGAATGATGTTATGTGGTTGCAACAATTTGAAAAATGGATCCACCACTCCTTGAGCCTTCAAACCTCGTGTATAGCTTCTACCAGCTAGAATGTAGACTTGAAACAAGGCAAAGATTAATAATAACAATACATAAGATCACAGTAAGATGTTGGAGAGCTTATTCACTTCAATAAAAAATGTGAGGCTTCGATTGCATTTTTTGTTCCCTAGTGGAGTCGCCAAAAAAATGTTGGGTGAAAATTATATAATCCCTTTTAACATATTACAAAATCATGATTTCAACCACAACTATGTGAGATAGAATCTATCCTCTCAGAAAGGGGAGGTTCCTTTCTTCTTGCTTATTGAAACTAAGGAAAACTAATTAAATATTTACAATAATGATATGTGGTGTGTCACATTCATGACCTTTTATCTTTTGCAATGATGTGTTTCCCACTTGTGAAATGAATTGAAACTTTGAGTTCGATTTTGTGAATCTAATTTTTGATCAATAAAGAAGTGAAGTTGCATACCAAACTTTGTGTTGGGAACAATTATCTTATGCTTCACCCCTATGAGAATCAACCTAGATGCAATGAGTGCTAAGTGGACCATTCATTATCATGAGAGATGGGTTCTTGTGAACCGCTACTTATGAAACATGGGCCAATGGGTTTGACTCAAAAAACTTCATGGTTGAATCCTGATAGCAATATCATAATTTGACATGTTGTTGAAATTACCTCATACTTATCAATTGATGAGCTAAAGGGGCTCTACAATGAATGGTTCATAAGGAACAACAATTTGCTGAAGGTTTTGCAAGTGAGGTTGCAAGCTAAGTGGGCTTAACCTTGCGAAAACTCCATGGCTAAGCACCCTTTAGTTGGAGTAGTGCTAAGATGGGTGACTTCCCATGAAGGCCCAATGCTTCACCTTTGTGAGCATCACCAAGATACAATGAGTGCTCAGTGGACCATTCATTATCATGAGAGATGGGTTCTTGTGAACCACTACTCATGAAATATGGGTCAATAAAATTGACTCAAAAAACTACACAGTTGGATCTTGATAGAAATATCATAATTTTACATGCTATGGAAAATACCTCCTACTTATAAATTGATGAACTGAAGGGGCTCTAATGTGAATGGTTCATAAGACAAAATACTTGCTGAAGATTTTGCAAATGGGGCTGCAAGCTAAGTGGGCTTAACCTTGGGGAAAATCCATGGTTAAGTGCACTTGAGTTGGAGTAGTACCAAAATGGGTGACCTCCTGGGAAGGCCCAATGCTTCACCTCTATGAGCATTGATCACCTAGATGCAATGAGTGCTAAGTGGACCATTCATTATCATGAGAGATGGGTTATTTGTGAACCATTACTCATGAAACATGAATCAATGAGTTTGACCAAAAAAACTACACAGTTGAAACTTGATAGCAATATCATAGGTGATGAATTAATTAAATAATTAAAATTATTTAATTAATGTAGATATGATAAAAATATTTAAGATAATTGGGGATAAAAGGGGGGATATATTAGCTTAATTAAATAAATAAACAATTATGTAATTAATTATAGATAGAAGAAATGATGAGGATAATGATGAAATGATAAGATGAAAATGTATTAGTCATATTTAGGTGTCTACATTTTTCCCCTCTTTGAGACAATGTATTTTATAAACTTGATTCAAAGAAAAAAATATCAATGATATTCCCTAGTGTTCCCCAGTGGACCATGAGAATCAGGATGGATATATGATGCCCCCTCAAGAGATGCCAAAGAAAATAATTTTTTGGTCAGGCTCATGATAAGAAGGTTTAGCTAGAAGAAGATAAGCTATAAAAAAAGGACTACTAAAAGCCTCGAAAAAGACACTAGGCTATGAAAAGACACTACTAAAGAGGACCACAAAGAAAAACCTAGGGCTAGGAAGGCTAGGTATAGGGTTGGGTAGGCCAAAAGGAGTCATTTGCACTCTCACACTCTCCAAAATCTAGAGCCTCCAAGGCACTATAGAGTAGATAAAAAAATGAGATGGAAAACATTTTGAGAGCTACACAACAAGAAAAGTTCATTTGAGTATTTAGACAACCAGCTGGTGCAAGAGCATTGGTGAATAGCTAACATTGGGAACTTTAAGGGTAGGCTTAGGGTCATTAAGGGGGGGTAGAACTAGGAAAAATGAAAATTCACCTTTTGGGTCAATGTCGTGCATATGTCACAATGCAATGTAATTGGTTAAAAGTGCTGCACAAATGGTCCAATGTGGCACATTTGGCAAGAAATATTGTACTATTCTCTTGTAGTGAAAATGGTGAAAACCATAGAACAATTGGATGATGAAGCTGTCTATTTGGTAACAAAGAGCATTTGGCTAGAAATATGGTGCATTTAGTTAGAAATGTGTTCTAAATGGATCAAAGAACTACATAATTGGTAAAATTATGTAATTGGCTAGAAATGCAGTGCTAATGGAGGGAAATGCATCACAATCGACAAAATTGTGCAAATGGGTGAAAATGTAGCACAATTGGTTAAAAGTTGCAAAATTAGGTAAGGTTAGACTAGGGAGCTAAAATGAAAGATTTTTTTTTTAAAATTTTTTATTTTTATGCAAATGCTAATAATGTGCAACTAATGGATGTAGGATGAGGATGATCAAATCTAGCCCCAGGAGAGACATCCCATGACCATGGAACTAGTTCACAACCGACTGGGATGGATGAGTCTTTTCTAGGAGTAGTGGGCTTATGGCATGTAGCTCACATGCTAGAGATCAAATCCCACAAAGTGATGATGACCGCTTTGGTGGAGAGGTGGCATAGTGATCACAATACATTTATGCTATCCACAAGAGAGGTGACTTACACTAGAGGACATGTGGACGATACTACAAATTTTGATCCAAGGAGAGAAAGTGATCTATGACACATATCACAATGAGAGTTTGTTAATAAGGGTTTTCTTGATAGATGACCTAGGGATTGAAGATGGAGAGATGAATCTTTGTTAGGCCATGGGTCACTTTTACCCACTTCCTTTGGTGGTGGGAAGGATTATCACCAGTGTCCTCGTACCAGACAATAGGTCCAAAGGCTTCTCCATTGGCTAGGGGAGGGTATTAGAGAAGATGTTGGAGGAGGGCACTATCTATGTATGAAGACCATGCACCCTAGCTCATCTATACCATGACATGGACTAGTTCATGCATAAATATGGAGCAGCCTTGTATTTTGGAGTCACATTACTACATATTTGGGCATGTGAGCACATGGTTGTGACAACCAATTACTTACAAAGTTTAGGGAATTAGATTACTCTATGTATATACATATATGTAGGTATAACAACATACAAGAGACTAGGGTATATGTGGTAATGGAGGAGAGAGATAGATGATTTGGATACCTTCATATGGTGACCTTGGAGAGACTGTGAGACATAAGATGAGGATGCTAAGAAACTTTCATTTTATAGATTGATATGATACCTGATACGGAGGACCAAACACACCATATACCAACACATTCTCGAGTGAGTGTGATGCCAGTTTGGGTAGCAAGAAGGGGTACCTATTCAAGAGGAAGGATTTTACAAGACATGGTAGGAGATTACAAAATGGGGGCCGATGATTATGGTGGACATAACTATAGAAGATCTATAGGGACTTACCCCAACATCATGGGATTTGAGGGTAGATATTATAGACATAGGGACCACACTAGAGTATGAAACTTGGTGGGCTCAACACTGATCAATGATATTGAAGGGGCCTAGGTAGAGGATGGCTAAGCCACCTGTGGGAGGACAAGGAGGAAGGAGAGTTAGATAGAGGATAAAACTAGTTGTAGGAGTGGTGGCACAATAACAACATGATGAAGATGATGATTCAATGTTTGGGGGGACCTAGGTGATAAAGGACAAGGATGGGGAGATCAACTAGTGGGAGAGTAGGGACCACCATAGATTCATGTATATGCACAAGTGTAGGCCTCGATATAGAGAGGAGAGGGAGAGGATGATTCACATATGTAGATAGAAATTGCATGATTAGAGAGAGATGAGATGAGATGAAAACTACAAAGGGTGCAGAGTGAAAAATTAGGTGAGAGGAGAGAGATATAGCCTACGTACATAGGCTACACAAGTGACCTTAGAGAGAGATGGTCTATGAGCACAACTAGGTTAGATTTAGGGATAGTTGGCTTAGGTGACAATAAAGAGCGATGCAAAGAGGGCCAAGAGACAAAAGGATAAGGTGCAATTAGCATAGGTTCCAATAGAGAGGAATGACATGAGAGTCCAACAACTACAAGCAAAGACCATTAGATGTATGCTTTCTTAAGAGGTGATAATAGAGGTGAGGTAGATCACTCGAGATGCCACATACTACATGACTTTGTATGAGAGATTTTCCAAGGGAGCAACAAGCTCGACCCCACTCCTCACGAACCTAAAGCCAAAGCTAGTCTGAGGCTAGACTAGGAGGATCATGGAGCATGGGGAGCATGGGACAATCATTGACATGACCACCACCAAGACCAATAGGGGTTAGAGGATCTCCAATCCAACCAAGAGGAGGGAGCTTGGGATAGGGGACACACCTTGTACATATGTATATATGATGTATAATTTTCTTTACTTCATGTACATTATTGGTGTAGACACATGCCTATGGGCCATTGTATATATTTTTATTCATATGGCTTGTACAACCTATGTAGATATTGTATTATATGATGATGATGTATATATATGACTTATGATAGACATTGACAATGAAAACTATATATAGTTATGCTCTGGTTTATATGATGCACATGATTCATTATGATGATTATTTTATGTTGTTATGATGGGACTATTTATGATGTTATGATGTGATTATGGATATTGATGATGATATTAATTGTGATGATATATGCATATATGCGATGGATGGATTTTATGATTTATTATGATTATTTGATATGGTTATGATGATTATAATATATGATTATGATGCACATGTTATGGTTATGATACTATGATGCATATCAACACTTGTGAATACAATGAAATCAATTTCCCCGAAGGATTAAATATTGAAGTGAAGGAAATAAAGATAAGATGCAACAAAGGCGATATGCAAAAATGGAAAACAAACCAAAAAAGAAGTAAGACACATTGTTACTTCGAAGAGGAACCTTAGCACATGGATATTTCTTGTCATTTACCTAGCTTGCATAGATAAAATACCACACAATCAAACATGAAAAGAAAGAAAAACATGTCTAAACCCCAACTTCTCTAAGCAAATTAAGATATATGCCTTCACTAAGAAAATGCGAGACAAAAAGGAAAATAAAACATGTAATGAAAGAAACTCATGCTATGAACCATGCTACTCTAAGAATATTAAGATAGGTCCTTTCATTGAGAAAATGGGAGACACAATATAAAACCAAAAAAGCAAAAGAAAATAAACCGAGAAACAAAATCAATAGTTCCAACTTATCTCATGCCAAAATATAAGTCTAGATTTGATGGGTAAGGTCCATTGTAGGAAGAATACATCCATTAGGACCTCATATTTTTTTTATAATGCCCATCATATGAAAGATAATTCCATTAAGGTATGGAAATGTTTTTGATAGTTATACCGAAAGATAGGAAAAATGTTATGAAATCTAAAGATTTAGCTTAACAAATGACATTTGTTTTGATAATGTTTTTCATTAAAGCCCAATGGTTTAAGATTTTGTATATGATCTGAAGATACATGATTCCAACCCAAAACCAAGGTCAAAGAAAAAGGTTCTCCCAACTAAGCAATAGAAAATTGACATTGATAAAAGACATGATAGAGTGAAAGCAATAGATATGAACAACCAAGCCATGACAAATAAGAAAAAGGATATGCAAACACTTAATGATAGGAAAATACAATACAAATAGGTGGATGAAATGGAATACAACAATAAAAATAGTATGTACAAACCATTAGAATACCCCAAGACTCAAGCATACTTTTGACCCTATTTTTATCCCATTTCCATAAACTTACCCTACTTGCAAAATAATTTTACTATGTGATAGTCACTTTGATCCCAAGTTCCTTGGTTATTGTCTTGTTCCTCTTCAGGTTGGACATCATTCTTTATGATTTTACATGAATCATTTCTTATTTGCAAAACTTTGGAATTCTCCTTTTGTACTTTCTAGATGGGTAAGCGTGTAGTCTTCTATCTCCTTTCATACTTCCTTTTTCTATTTTTCCTTAGTGATGATAACTACCTCTATTAATTACTCTTTTTTCACCCAAGTAGTTTTTTCTTTGCTAAGATGGTTCTTAAATTCAAACACAACATAAAATGTTGACAAGATCTTCTTCCTCATTCAATTAGTCTACATAATGAGAAGAGGCATGTCAACCTATACTTTTACTTTACTATAGAAATTCCCAAGATTCTATAGTAAATGGAAAATTAGTTGAAATTATGATTGTTAAGTTGAGCAAAAAGGTTTTAGGTAGTCATTTGTAAAGGTAAAAAGTCACACATTTGTTTTCATGTTGCAATGGTCAATTATTAGATAGTATAATCATATGTGGATGATAGGTACATTGTCAATTAGAACCAATAATTGTTAAATGGATGATGTCATTTAAGAAATTTCATATAATGTAAAATACATTCAAATTCCACATTAGGCATAACCATAAAAGGTGCTTAAAAATGACAAAATTTTCCAAATGTGAAAGGTGCAACTTTAATCTAGAGAGCTTGGTGATCATTCCATAGAACTCAATGTGCATGCAAATTTTCCTATATTAATAATTATAGAAAGGAACTTACACAACTTTAAACAATCCTACAATATAATATATTTATTATCTATCAAAAATTTAAGTTACATGGATATGACAATGACTTATTTATTATTGAATCTTTGAAATTATTCGTAAATACATATATTTATATAAATATACACACATCCAAATAAGAACTATCATGGATATGCAAGATTGAACAATACAAAATAAGTCAGAATTTAAAACTTTAAATAAAATATAATTAGATACTTTGGTTGGTTTAAAATTGATATATGAAAATAAAGTTCAAAATACTTTATATTATTGTTTAAATTCATTCATTAAGATGTAATTAACATATTTATAATTGCATTATAGTTTACCATTATGATATTTTCCAACCACTTACTTGGAATTAACATTTTATTCTTTAGTATGAAGAAAATTATTATTTAACATGGAAGTAGCATTTTATCACCATACATTAATTTGTTCTCATATATTCTCCATTCTTTTCCATCCTTAGCTACAAATCCAAAAACTAATTACAATGGACGATTAAACAACTAGATTTATATTTTTATATTCTTAGTCCATTTACTTCGGTTTAAAATTGTGTCCTCCCACATGATGTCAATCATTAATTAAGATGGAAGTAATAATTTTTTGAACTTGTATCATTCGACATCAAACCAAACATGAATTAAGATGGAATTAAGAATTCTTAATTTTTCGCATTTTAGTTTACTTTTACTTATTATCTGTTCGCTCACTTGAATTTAAAGTTGAGTCCTCTGATATAAAATGAACCATTAAATGAGATCTAAGCATCAGTTCTTTTTTCACTATATTTCAGGTTATTCTTATGATATTCTTCATCTATTTGAATTTAAAGTTGTTTCTTCTTAAATAAAGAGAAACATTCATGTCTTCCTTCTCATAGTATACATAATTATGACATACGACAAATTCATTTCATTGATGAAAAATTCATCACCAATAATTCACTGCAGGAAAATCACCACGCGAAAAAATAATTGCATGAATTTTTGGCAGTTAATTTTCTTGCTGGTGGTGGTGAATTTTCCTGCCATGAATTGTTGACGGTAAATTTTCCATAAATTCTCTTTTTGAAAGCAATTATAAATTTTATTATTTGTCATATTTTAGTTTATTTTCTTATATAATATCTACTAACTCACTTGAATTAAAAATCATGTCCTAGATGTAATCAATCTCCTTGATTTCCATCATACTTCAACTTAATCTTATAATATTCTCCGTATACTTACCCTAAAATTACTTCATCATACATTAAAAAAACATTATTTTCTTCCTTATCATCAGATAATGATTATAACATATTTATACTTATTCTATTTATGTCTTTTCAAACTCTATCCTTTCTTTGAAAGCAGTTATTCATCAACTGATCTGTCGATCTTTCCAACTCTTAAGATAAGAAGCAAGGAATATTAAACAAAATGAAAATTGTTGTCATTCAACAGTAATTTTTATTCTGTTCCCTTTAAAAATTCTGAAACACCGTATTTTATTCCAATATAAATGAAGCTGAAAAGATGGAAGGAAGGAATATGAATTCGCACACCTCTTTCCGAGCTATCAATCAAACTTTGTCTTTTCAACTGTACGAAACTCCTTAAAGTCGCGCCAATTTCCAAAACGTGAAAGGTGCAGATTAATTCCAAAGAGCTTGGAGTGCGTTCGATAGAGCTGGGAGTGCACGTACACTTTTCCGTACAATATTTGTGACAAGGAAATTTACGTAGCTCTGGCCCCTTCCACTGGGTAAATGAGGGCGCCACATAGCTTTCTCTACAGGAAATAAAATGATAAATCGACAATTATATTAGGAATTAGATGTTAAATTAATCTATATTAAGATTGACGTTATGCTCAAAGTACTTTTAGATCGATGTTTTCAGTTATGCAATCCTAAATATATAATTTGAAATTTTAAGTATATTTGTTAATGGATAGTGATTATATTTTAATTTTGTTAATTTTGGAATTAAAGAATTTTTATTTTATGAAGTAGAGGATTACCTAGTTCACATTTGTAATATAATGTAGAGGAGAAGATTACATTTACAATCTTGTTAAGTTGTAATCTTTATAAGAAGACAAATTTACTAAAAATTAGGTAAATGTTAAATAGTTTCTTCTTGTTTATTGTTGTAAATGGAAGACATTATTAGGATTTAAAAATCACAATGGAAAGACAAATACCCTATCTTAAAAAATGAACCCTACTAAAACTAATGTCTCTTTTTTGAGAATTATGTATTTTGTATCAAATTGAAGCTTAAAAAAAGCATAGGTCCTTTTTGAGCTAAATGGATTTATATTTAAATGTTCTAGTTTTACCCTTTTAAGATAATAATAAGGAAAATATTTTTATAGTATAAGAACTACAAATCCACTTCTCCCATTAAAAAGGAGATGAATTTAGTTAATGGTATGATAGGTATGCAATTACTGTAAAATCATTGTGAGTCATAGAAATCATGGAATTTAAAGCCTAAAATGTGTTTTATAACAACTTTAGAGAAAGAATAAAATAATTTCGTGCTTGTAATAAGAATAATTTTGGGTTGGTTCTTAATATTTTAGGAATGCACATAGAATTTAGATTTGAACTTATAATTGTTGATTAATTAAATGGAGAGTATGCATCTTGATGATGTTAAAGAGTTATTTTTGGTATATAAGTTTCCCTCATAATAATTATTGTTACATTGGTAATTCCACACAAGTTATCATAAAAAGCAATTCTTAAATAATGTGAAATGGTTCTTTATGATGATGTTAGTATGGCACTTTATGTAGACAATTCTAAAAGAACTTCAAATTCTAGCATTTGTTAAATGAGCAAGTTCAGTAAGATATAGGACTTCTGCAAAACTTAAACTAGGTTTAGAATTGACACTTCTACAAGAAAATTTAAGTGAACTATAAAGTTAACGCTTAAAATTATTCACTTGGAAGTCAGATATATCTAAATAATATTCTTTTTTTATAAATGGATTAGTCTTGGAAAACTTTAAGTGAATTGACACTTCATTATTCTCTTGTATCCAGTTCACTAACAACTAAAATTCTCACCATAATTCATTTTGTGAGAAAATGCAATTGAGCTTGTCATGTAGGATTTAGTTATGCTACTAACTTTGAGCCAGTCAGGATGACGAAACCCATAAGTGAATAAATTTATTGCCTCAAAGAATTTTGACTAACTTCAAAAGGAAATCATGGCTAGTTTTTCATGCTCTTTCCATCCATGATGAAACTTTGGCCTACAATTTGTTGAAATTGTAGAGAAAGGAAAGGAAAAATTAAAATGGGTTCCATATTTTGATAAAATCAAAATGAGACATTTTATGAAGACACACAACAAGCCCAATTTTTTTCTCCACTCCTTTGATGGGAAGCTCTTATGTCATGAATGTTTTCTCCAAATAGCCTTGCCTAATTGAAATGTCATACTTTATTGACTCACCTTACATAGGGATGCACATGATCCTCTACAGATCCTCAAGGGTGATCATAATCTCCCCCATAGGAAATAGAAATGTGCTAATCTATGACTTTGAATGCTCTACTAGTGTCATCATATTAGTTCGATGCGCATGAATCTTAGGCCACTAACCAACTCCATCTTATCCAATAGGACCTAAAAAATTGTAATCCATATCTATTAGATGAACACTCAATCTCATTGTTAGAGGATGTCTCTCACATAACCATAGTATAAGATGACTCTCCTACATTTTATCCAAATCTAATCATTAGCCTTAGCCAAAAATTCCACTTACTCTAATCCATGTTTGTGCCAATCTATATATGTGTTGATCTGCAAAAATGCTAACCCTTCCACAACATGATCTTAGTTAAAATGCTAGTCCCTACCCTTAAAAGAACAATATTTGCAAAAAGCACTAATTCTTACCCTCAAAACCATGATCTTAGGCCCCCCGCAAAAAAAAAAAACTAATCCCTGTCCTAGAAAGTGTGATATTAGTGAAATCGCTAATTCATATCATCAAAAGTGTGGTGTTAGCATGAAAATGCCAATCTATCACCTCAAAAGCACTAATAGATTGAAACTACTAATCCCTGCCATTAAAAGCACCACCCTAATGAATTTTCTACACCCGATCATCAAATGTGCTACAATATATCAATCCTAGCAGGAGCGCTAAAAACACACCAAAAGCATTAATTGTGAGCCATGCCTTTGTTTGACCCACCTTTGCCATGTCATTTAATGTTGTCCAGCCTAATCCCAGGGCTCAAATTTTTATACCCCTCTACCTCCTCTAGTCATTGGAACCTCAAAATATGCTCCATGCAATGTATATATCATGATATTCTCTACCTATTTAAACTAATTTCATTGATGTCTTTCAAAACTACAAATTCATTTTTTAAGTAGTTAATTTTTATTTTTTTTGTAATTTGTCATATTTTAGTTTATTTTCTTATATATTATCTACTAGTTCACTTGAATGTAAAATCATATCCTTTCAAACAAAAAGAACCATTAATTAGGATGTAAGCAACCTCTTTGATTTCCATCATATTTTAATTTAATTTTATAATATTCTCCTTCTATTTATATAGGATTCTTTTCCTCCTTATCATCATATAAATGATTATAACATATTTATACTTATTCTATTTACATCTTTTCAAACTCTCGGTCCTTTCTTTAAAAGCAGTTATTCATCAATCCGATCTGTCAATCTTTCCAACTCTTACGATAAGAAGCAAGGAATAAAAAAACTAAAAAGTGCTTCCATTCAGACAGTAATTATTATTCTGTTGGCTTTAAAAATTCTGAAACATCGTAATTTCTTGCAATATAAATGAAGCTAAAAAGATCGAAGGAAGGAATATGAATTTACACACAAAAGTTGTCATAAAAACAGTTCCTAAAATAGTGTGAAATGATTCTTTATGACTGGTCAATAGGAATCATAATGGATTAAGTACTTCTAAATACAAGGTTCCGTGAATAGTGAATTGATGTATTGATATAAATAGGGATAAATAGTTTGAAAATCTTGAATAGTGGTCTAAGCCCATTTCATGATCCTAATAATGATCATGGGAAATTTGAGAAATTTACACAGGGAATCTAAATCTAAAAAATATTCACAATTATTTGGGTAATTATCTATCTAGAATATAACATGAATTATGAATGAATGATGAGTCTAGGTAAGCATAATTTATATGTAGTTATAGAAAACGGTTTAAAAGGGCCTAAGAATACTATTAATTTTTATTTTTTTTAGTTAAATAGAATTGGAGATGTAAGGTTATTGACACATTTAGTATGAAAGGATATTGGCTATCATATCTCTTATACAAATTAAAAAATTATCCCTTGATTAGAATGATTTGATGGGGTGTAGTGATATAATATTTGTGTCTTTTTGAAATAACATCCAAACTATTTGTCAAATTTTAAACCTATTTTGATTGGTTTGGTCTCATTATTTATTATTCAAATAAGAAATTATTTCAATTTGTGGTTTTTTGCTACTTAATAATCCGATTTCAAATGCAATTTTTAATTCAGTACTTCACCTCCCTCATTAATGTAAGTACAATTGATTAAGGAGAATATAATTTGTAAATAATTCCTCCAATTACACATAGGTGAGATAAAAAGTAGATAGGGAAAGAGGGAGGGAGGGAGACATATAGGTGAGATAACAAGTGATGGAGGGAGAGGTAGGTAAAGAGAGAGAGAGAGGGGAGATAAAGATAAGTAGAGAGGGAAGGAGATGTAGAGAGTGAGAAGAGATAGAGAGAAGTAGAGAGTGGAGGGAGGGAGGTAGATGTAGGGAGGAGATTGAGTGGTTTGCAAGAGAGAGAGAGGGGAGAGATGGAGGAAGGGAGAGAGAGAGGGAGTGGAGAGATAGAGAGTAGTGAGGAGAGAGTGAGAGATAAAGATGATACAACTTGTTGACTACTAAAGATTGACCTCTTGATTACTGAAAATTGACATGTTGATTAATAAAATTTGACTAAGTTTGAAATTTTTAAGAACTTCCAAAAACTAGAATTTTCATTATAACTCATAGAGATCTGAAACCTCTCTAACATCTTGAAACTATATACATGAAATATAACTTAAAGTATAAGAAAGTAAATGTCCATATGTAAATCAAAATTCAAAGAGAAAATCAAAGAGTTTAGAAAAATGCATTCCAAAAGAGTTCACAAATATTCATTGCAAAATTCAAGCCATTTGGAGAGTGTCAAATTTGGTGCTCTCACATTTAGTGAGCGGATTATGGATTGTTACAGTTTTTTTTTTAATTTGGCACCAAAATTGTGTCATAGATCCATGCACTTACCTAGAGAGGGAAGGGGAGAGAGAGAAGTGAGATAGGTGATAGAGATGTGTGATGGAGAGAGAAGTAGAGAGTTGAGGAGGAAGGTGAAGAGATTGAGAGGGAAGGAGAGGGGAGAGATAAAAAGGTATAGAGGGATAGGTTAGATGCAAGAAGTAGAGAGAAGGGGGTGAAAGGAAGAGAGAAAGAGAGAGAAATGGAGAGAAAGAGAGAGATGAGAGAGAGAAAGGAAGGAGAGAGGAAGAGATAAAGAAAAGGAAGGTAGGAAGAGAGAGAGGTGGAATAAAGATAACAGGGAAGGATAGAATGAATGGTGAGAGAGTGAGGAAAGAAGGAAGGAGGGATAGAGAGAGATATAAGAGAGAAAGATATATATAGAGATAGAAGGAGAGGGAGGGGAGATAGAGAAATGTAGAGAGGGAAGGAGGGAGGGAGGGAGGGAGAAAGATATTAGAGAGGGAAGGAGATAGATATTAGAGAGGGAAGGAGAGAGATAAACATGTAGAGACGTAGTTCTTTGAGCCCAAGGGAGAGAGTGTCAGATAAAGGGATGGAGATAGTGAGTGAGTGAGAGAGAGGTGTAAAGAATAAGAGATTAAAATGAGTGAAAAAGATAGAAAGATGAAATTTGACCTCTTGATTACTAAAATTTGACCTTCTAATTACTAAAATTTGACCTCTTGATTGCTAAACTTTGACCTTCTAATTACTGAAATTTGACATGTTGATTACTGAAATTTGACTAAGTATGATTTTTTTTTAAAATCTTCCAAAAACTAGAATTTGAATTATAACTCTTAGAGATCTGAAACCACTCTCAAACATCCTAAAACTATGTACATTGTAAATGTTAACTTATACTTAAATGTTTATTTCATGTATATAGTTTCCTTGGTAGAGAAAGAGAAAATGAAAGAGTCTAGAAAATGCATTCCAAAATTCATGAATTACATTTGGTGAGCACAAAATTCGGCACTAGCCAAATGAAGCAACCCATTTGACGAGCGCCAAATTTGGGTTGCATTGGGAAATACCAATCCAATGGGTTGGATTTTGTATTGGGCATCTGACCCAAAGGTTGGACAACAATTTCATGTAAAAGATGTGATTTTTTGAAAGGGTAACAAAATTTCACACATTTTTTGTCATGCTCGCCATCACGTTTGCACGTTTTTCAATGAAAGTTTATAAAAAATTGTGGTTTTAACCTCTCTCTTAGCTATCTAAATATATAATTATGTTTTTGTTTTGATTCAGTTAAGGTTTTGATCCATAACTTCTCTTGTAAATGCCTCTATTTTTGGTCAAAAAACAACGTGCTAGTTTTAGGATAGATTTTACTCGTTCATCGAAATGTGAAACAAATTACATTTGTTAAAACTAGACTCCATTATACATGTGATGAAAAATAGAAAAAATAAATTTTTGATTAGTTTTCAAAATAATTAGGGGGGAGCACACTCAAAATTTAGCTTTTATTATCCAAGAGAATGAGGATAAAATACATGGTGTTAGCTAATTTCTCACCATTCAAATTTTTGAAATTCTAAGAAAAAGTTAATCAAAAAGGGGGGATCCCTTAGACACTATGCTATTTTTTTGATAAAAATAGGACTTGTTCCCCCCCCCTTTTTGAGACCCTTAATATTCATTAATTTTAAAAAGAATTAGTAGCTTAGAAACTAGACTAAGAGCACTTAACTCTTGTTCTTGTTGCATCTTGAAATTTTGAGTGTAACTATCTTCATTTTCTTGTGCAAATCAGATTTTGTTGATTTAAAAAAATAAGTGGCATCTTAAGAGCCAAAATTGTGTCACAGATCCATGGACTTGCCCACCATTAGATGGATGTACTTTCTTAGGAGGTGATGACAGAGGTGAGGTAGATCACCCAAGAGGCCACATACTACATGACTCTCTATGAGAGAGATGTGCCTAGGGAGTAATAGGCTTGACCCTACTCCTCATGGACCCAGAGCCAAATCTATTGTGAGGCTAGATCAGGAGGATCATCAAGCATGGGGAGCATGGGCCCATCACTAACATGACCACCACCAAGACCAAGAGGGGTCAAAGGATCTCTAATCCACTCAAGAGGAGGAAGCTTGGGATAGGGGACACACCTTACATACACATGTATATATATGATGTATAAGTTTTTTTCTTCAAGAAAATTATTAGTGTAGACACATGCCTATTGTCCATTGTATATATATATATATATATATTTATTCATATGGCTTGTAGAACCCATGTAGATATTGTATTATATGATGATGATGTATATATATGACTTATGATATACATTGATGATGGAAACTATATATAGCTATGCTTTAGTTTATATGATGCACATGATTCATGATGATGATCATTTTGTGTTGTTATGATGAGATTATTTATGATGTTATGATGTGATTATGGATATTGATGATGATATTATTTGTGATGATTTATGCATATATGCAATGGATGGATGCTATGATTTATTATGATTATGTGATATGGTTATGATGATTATAATATATGATTATGATTTATGATTATGAAGAACATGTTATGGTTATGATACTATGATGGATACCAACACTTTTGAATGCAATGAGATCAATTTCCCTAAAGGATTAAATATCAAAGTGAAGGCTATAAAGATAATATGCAACAAAGGTGATATGCAAAAATTGAAAACAAGAAAAAAATGAAATAAGACATATTGTTATTTTGAAGAGGAACCTAAGAAAGTGGATATTGCTTGTCATTTACCTAGCTTGTATAAATAAAATAACACACAATCAAACATGAAAAGAAATAAAATCATGTGTAAACCCCAACTTCTCTAAGAACATTAAGATATATGACATTTGCTTTGATCATGATTTTCATTAAATCCCAATGGTTTAAGATTTTGCATATGATTTCAAGATACATGAATCCAACCCAAAATGAAGGTCAAGGAAAAAGGTTCCCCCAACTAAGCAATAGAAAATGGACATTGATAAAAGACATGATAGAGTGAAAACAATAGATATGAACAACCAAACTATGGAAAATAAGAAAAATGATATGCAAAAGCTTAATGATAGACAAATACAATGAAAATAGGTGGATGAAATGAAATGCAAAAATAAAAATAGTATGTACAAACCATTAGGATACCCCAAGCGTCAAGCATACTTTTGACCCTATTTTTTATCCCATTTCTGTGCACTTACCCTACTTGCACAACAATTTTACTATGTGATTGTCACTTTGATTGCAAGTTCCTTGGTATTGTCTTGTTCTTCTCCAGGTTGTCATTCTTTATGAGTTTCCCTGAATTATTTCTTATTTGTGAAACATTGGAATTCTCCTTTTGTACTTTCTAGATGGATAAGTGTGTAATATTCTATCTCTTTTCATACTTCCTTTTTCTATTTTTCCTTAGTGATGATAGCTAACTCTATTAATTACTCTTTTTTCACTCAAGTAGTTTTTTCTTTGCTAACATGGTTCTTAAATTAAAATACAACATAAAATTTTGACAAGATCTTCTTTCTCATTCAATTAGTCTACCTAATGAGAAGAGGCATGTCAACCTATCCTTATAATTTACCATAGAAATGCTCGGGATGCTATATTAAATGGAATTAGCTAAAAATTTGATTGTTAAGTTGAGCAAAAAGGTTCTAGATAATCATTTGTAAAGTAAAGAAGTCACATTTATTTTCATGTTGAAATGGTCAATTATTAGATAGTATAATCATATGTGGATGATAGATACATTGTCAATTAGATCCAATAATTGTTAAATAGATGATACAATTTTAGGATTTCATATAATGTAAAATACATTCAAATTCCACATTAGGTATAACCATAAAATGTGCTAAAAAATGATAAAAAAAATTTCAAATGTGAAAGGTGCAACTTTAATCCAGAGAGTTTGGAGATCATTCCATAAACTCAAAGTGCATGTACATTTTTCTATATTAATATTTATAGAAAGAATCTTACACAACTTTAAACAATCCTACCATATAATATATTTATTATCTATCAAAAGTTAAGTTACATGGATATGACAACGAATTATTTAGTATTGAATCTTTGAAATTATTTGTAAATACACATATTTATATAACTATACACACATCGAAATAGAAATTGTCATGGATATGCAATATTGAATGATGCAAAATAAATTAGAATTTAAACTTTAAATAAAATATAATTGAACACTTTAATTGGTTTAAAAATTATATATGAAAATAAAGTTCAACATACTTTATATTATTGTTTAAATTCATTAATTAAGATGTAATTAATATATTTATCACTATATTATAGTTTACCATTATGATGTTTTCCAACCACTTACTTGGAATTAACATTGGTTGGAATTATAATTTTTTTGTTTAGTATGAAGAAAATTATTATTTAACATCGAAGTAGCATTTTCTCACCATACATTAATTTGTTCTTATATATTCTCCATTATTTTCCATCATTCGATAGAAATCCAAAAAATAATTACAATTGAAGCTTAAATAACTAGATTTATACTTTTATATAGTCCATTTACATGGGTTTAAAATTGTGTCATCCCACATGATGTCAAATCATTTAAATATGATGGAAGTAATATTTTTTTGAACTTTTATGGACTTCTACATCAAACCAAACATAAATTAAGATGGAAGTATGAACTTTTAATTTTTCACATTTTAGTTTACTTTTACTTATCATCTACTCACTCACATGAATTTAAAGTTGAGTCCTCTAATATAAAATGAACCATTAAATAAGATCTAAGCATCATTTCCTTTTTCACCATATTTCAACTTATTCTTATGATATTCTCCTTCTATTTGAATTTAAAGCCGTTTCTTCTCAAATAAAGAGAAACATTATTTCATTCCTTCTTATGGTGTACATAATTATAACATATATACTCATTTCAATGATGTCTTTCAAAATTATAAATTCCTTTTTTAAAAACATAAATTTTATTATTTGCATTATTTTAATGTATTTTCTACTAGTTTAGTTGAATTTAAAATCATGTTCTCAGACAAATAGACCATTATGATGATGTAACCAATCTCTTTGATTTCCAACATACTATAACTTAATCTTAGAATATTCTCCATCTACTTAACTTTTAAAGTTACTTCATCCTGCATTAAAAAAACATTCTTGTCTTAAATGATTATAATATATTTATACTTATTCTTTGTCCTTTCTTTGCAAACAGTTATTCATCAACCGATCTTTTGATCTTTCCAACTCTTTTGATGTAACCATTCTCTTTGATTTCCATCATAATTTAACTTAATCTTATAATATTCTCCATCTTCTAAGAAAACATTATTTTCTTCTTATTCTCCATCATATAAATGATTATAACATATTTATACTTATTCTGTTTATGTCTTTTCAAACTCTGCCTTTTTTTTGTTAAAGCAGTTATTCATCAACCGATCTGTCCATATTTCCTACTCTTATGATAAGAAGCAAAGAATATTTAAGAAAACATAGAAAATTGCTGTCATTCAACAATAATTATTACTTCTGTTGCCTTTAAAAATCCTGAAACACCGTAATTCTTCGAATATAAGTAAAGCTAAAAAGAATGAAGGAAGGACTATAAATTCGCACACTTCTTTCCGAGCATTCGACCAAATTTCGTCTTTTCCAATGTAAGGAACTCCTTAGTGAAAGGTGTAGATTCAATCCGAAGAGCTTGGAGTGCGTTCCATAGAGCTGGAAGTGCATGTACACCTTTCTGTACAATATTTCTGACAAGGAAATTTACGCTGCTCTGGCCCCTTCCACTGGGTAAATGAGGGTACCACATGGCTTTCTGTATAGGAAATAAAATGTAAATCGATAATTATATTAGGAATTAGATATTAAATTAATCTATATTAATATTAACGTTATGCTCAAAGTACTTTTAGATCGATGTTTTCCGTTATAATTTGAAATTTTCAGTATATTTGTTAATGAATAGTGATTATATTTTAATTTGTCAATGTTAGAATTAAATAATTTTTATTTTTAAAAGTAGAGGATTAGTTCACACTTAGAATATAGTCTAGAAGTGAAGATTGCATTTACAATCTTGAAGGAGATTACACTTACAATCTTGATAAGTTGCAATCTTGTATAAGAAGACAAATTTACTAAAAACTGGGTCAATATTAAGTAGTTTCTTCTTGTTTATTGTTGTAAATGGAAGAAATTATTAAGATTTTAAAATCACAATAACAAGACAAATATCCTATCTTAAAAAATGAACCCTACTAAAACTAATGTCTCTTTTTTGAAGAATTATGCATTTGGTATCAAATTGAAGTTTAAAAACACACAGGTCCTTTGAGAATTAAATAAATTTGTATTTAAAAGTTCCACTTTTACCCTTTTAAGGTAATAATAAAGAAAACTAATAATATAATAACTACAAATTCACTTCTCCCATTAAAAAAGATGAATTTAGTTAATGGTATGAAAGGTATGTGATTAATGCCAAATCATTGTGAGTCATAGAAATCATGAAATTTAAAGCCTAAAATGTGTTTTATAACCATCTTAGAGGAAGAATAAAATAATTTTGTGCTTGTAATAAGAATAATGTTTGGGTTGGTTCTTAATATATTAGGGATACTCATAAAATTTAAACTTGAACTTATGATTGTTAATTAACTAAATGGAGATTATGCATCTTGTTGTTGTTAAAGAATTATTATTGGTAAATAATTTCCCCTCATAATAATTATTGTTACATTGGTGATTCCACACAAGTTATCATCGAAAACAATTTTTAAATAATGTGAAATTATTCTTTATGATGATGTCAGTATGGTACTTTATGTAGACAATTCTAAGAGAACTTCAAATTCTAGCATTTGTTAAAGGAGAAAGTTCAATAAGATATAGGACTTCGGAAAAACTTAAATTGAGTTTAGAATTGATACGTCTACAAGAAAATTTAAGTGAACTATAATATTAACACTTAAAATTATTCACTTGGAAGTCATATATCTAAAAAATATTAACTCTCTTTATAAATTGCTTGGTCTTGGGAAACTTTAAGTGAATTGGCACTTTATTATTCTCTTGTATCTAGTTCACTAACAATTAAAATTATCACCATAAAACATTTTGTGACAAAATGCAACTAAGCCTGTCATGTAGGATTTAGTTATGCTACTGACTTTGAGCCAGTAAGGATGACAAAACCCATAATTGAATAAATTTCTTGCCTCAAAGTATTTTGACTAACTTTAAATGGAAATCTTGGCTAATTTTTCATGCTCTTTCCATCCATGATGGAACTTTCACCATACGGCCTCAGACTAATTTTGAAAAATTTTAAGGATCCTAGAATTTGTTGAAACTGTAGGGCAAGGAAAATAAAAAAATAAAAATGAGGTCCTTATTTTGATAAAAACAAAATGAGGTCCTTATTTTGATAAAATAAAAATGAGGCATTTTGTGAAGACACACAACAAGCCCAAATTTTTACTCCTCCCCTTTGATGAGTAGATCTTGTGTCATGAATTTTCTCTTCAAATAGCCTTTCCTAGTTGCAATGTCATACTCTATTGAATCACCTTGGATAGGGATGCCCAAGATCCGCTAGACATCCTTAAGGGTGACCATCATCTCTCCCATAGGCAAGAGAAATGTGCTAATCTGTGACTCCCAATCCTCCACCAGTTTCATCATCATCTCAATGCACATGAATCTTAGGCCACTAACCAAGTACATCTTATCCAATAGGACCTAAAAAAATGCAAATCCATATCTATTAGATAACCATTAAATATCATTGTTAGAGGACATCTCTCTCATGACTATAGTATAAGATGATTCTCATACATTTCATCCAAATCCAATCATTAGCCCTAACCAAAAAATCCACTTACTTACCAATCTATGTACATGTTGATCTAAACAAATGCTAACCCTTCCAAAACATGATCTTAGTGAAAGTGCTAGTCATATAATATATTTATTTTCTATCAAAAATTTAAGTTACATGGATATGACAATGACTTATTTAGTATTGGATCTTTGAAATTATTCGTAAATACATATATTTATATAATTATACACACATCCAAATGGGAATTGTCATGAATATGCAATATTGAAGAATACAAAATAAATTAGAATTTAAACTTCAAATAAAATATAATTGAACATTTTGATTGGTTTAAAATTATTATATGAAAATAAAGTTCAACATACTTTATATTATTGTTTAAAGTTATTAATTAAGATGTAATTAACATATTTATCACTATATTATAGTTTACTATTATGAAATTTTCCAACCACTTACTTGGAATTAACATTATATTCTTTAGTATGAAGCAAAGTATTATTTAACATAGAAGTAACATTTTTCACCATACATTAATTTGTTCTTATATATTCTACATTAATTTCCATTCTTCAGAATCTACAGATTAATTACAATTGAAATTTAAATAAATAAATTTATACTTTTATATTCTTAATACAAAATGAATCATTAATTAAGATATAGCAAATCTATTTAATTTTTCATCATACTTTAACTTAATCTTATAATATTCTCCATCTGCTTAACTTTAAAATTAACTTCATCCTTTAAAAATATATATTCTTTCCTTCCTTATCATTATATATATGATTATAACATATTTATTCTTATTCTATTTATGTCTTTTCAAACTCTTAGTCCTTTCTTTGAAAGCATTTGCTCATTAACCGATCTGTCAATCTTTACAACTCTTATGATAAGAAGCCAGGAATATATAAAAAAAAGTTTCTGCCATTCACACAGTAATTATTACTTCTGTTTCGCTTTAAAAATTCTGAAACACCGTAGTTTCCTCGAAGATAAATAAAGCTAAGAAGATCGAAGGAAGGAATATGAATTCGCACATTTCTTTCCGACCATTCAATCGAATCTTGTCTTTTCAACTGTAAGGGACTCCTTAAAGTCCGCCAACTTGCAAACTTGAAAGGTGCAGATTCAATCCAAAGAGCTTGGAGTGCGTTCCATAGAGCTGGGAGTGCATGTACACCTTTCCGTACAATATTTATGACACGAAAATTTACGCAGCTCTGGCCCCTTCCACTGGGTAAATGAGGGCGCCACATAGCTTTATGAACAGGAAATAAAATGATAAATCAACATTTATATTAGAAATTAGATGTTAAATTAATCTATATTAGGATTAACTTTATGCTCAAAGTACTTTTAGATCGATGTTTTCAGTTATTATATTTTAAGTATATTTGTTAGTGGATAGTGATTAAATTTTAATTTTTGAAAGTAGAGGATTAGTTCACATTTATAATATAGTCTAGAGGAGAAGATTACATTTACAATCTTGATAAGTTGTAATCTTGTATAAGAAGATAAATTTACTAAAAACTAGGTCAATGTTAAGTAGTTTCTTCTTGTTTATTGTTGTAAATTGAAGACATTATTAGGATTTAAAAATCACATTAGAAAGACAAATATCCTATCTTAAAAAATGAACCCTATTAATACTAATGTCTCCTTTTTTTGGAGAATTATGTATTTGGTATCAAATTGAAGTTTAAAAAAGCATAGGTCCTTTCGGAGTTAAATTACTTTGTATTTAAGTGTTCGAGTTCTACCCTTTTAAGGTAATAATAAGGGGGAAAAAAATATTATAAAGAACCACAAATCCACTTCTCCCATTAAAAAAGAGATGAATTTAGTTAATGGTAGGATAGGTATGTGATTAATGCCAAATCATTGTGAGTCATAGAAAGCCTAAAATGTGTTTTATAACCATCTTAGAGATAAAATAAAATAATTTTGTGCTTGTAATAAGAATACTATTTGGGTTGGTTCTTAATATATTAGGGATACTCATATAATTTAAATTTGAACTTACGATTGTTAATTAATTAAATGGAGATTATGCATCTTGTTGTTGCTAAAGAATTATTTTTGGTAGATAAGTTTCCCTCATAATAATTATTGTTACATTGGTAATTCCACACAAGTTGTCATAAAAAACAATTCTTAAATAATGTGAAATGATTCTTTATGGTGATGTCAATATGGTACTTTATGTAGACAATTCTAAGAGAACTTCAATTTCTAGTATTTGTTAAATGAGCGATTTCAATAAGAGATAGGACTTCCACAAAACTTATATTGAGTTTAGAATTGACACGTCTACAAGAAAATTTAAGTGAACCAGAAAGTCAATGCTTAAAATTATTCACTTGGAAGTTGGAAATCTAAAAAACAAATTCTTTATAAATGTTTTGGTCTTTGGAAACTTTAAGTGAATTTACACTTTATTATTCTCTTGTATCTAGTTCATTAACAACTAAAATTCTCACCATAATGAATTTTGTGAGAAAATGCAACTAATCTTGCCATTTAGGATTTGGTTATGCTACTAACTTTGTGCCAGTAAGGATGACAAAACCCACAAGTGAATAAATTTCTTGCCTCAAAGAATTTTGACTAACTTCAAAAGGAAATCTTGGCTAATTTTTCATTCTCTTTCCATCCATGATGGAACTTTGGCCACATGGAGGACCAATTTTGAGAAATTTTAAGGATCCTAGAATTTGTTGAAACTATAGGGCAAGGAAAATGAAAGAAAAAAATGGGGTCCTTATTTTGATAAAATCAAAATGAGGCATTTTGTGAAGACACACAACAAGCCCAGATTTTTTCTCCTCTCTTTTGATGAGCAGATCTCATGTCATGAATTTTCACATCAAATAGCCTTGCCTAGTTGCAATGTTATACTCTATTGAATCACCTTGGATGGGGATGCACACAATCCTCTACAAATCCTTGAGGTGATCATCATCTCTGAAATAAGAAAGAGAAATGTGCTAATCTTAGACTCTCAATGCTCCACTAGTGTCATCATCATAGCTTGATGCACCTAAATCTTGGGCCACTAACCAACTTCATCTTCCAATCTCATTGTTAGAGTATATTTATCTCATGATTGTAGTATAAGATGACTCTCCTACATTTCATCCAAATCCAATCATTAGTCGTAGCCCTAAAAAGAACAATTTTAACAACAAAAAACACTAATTCTTACCCTCAAAAGCATGATCTTAGCCACATAAACAAAAAAAAACAAATCCCTATCCTAGAAAGTGTGATATTAGTGAAAGGGATAATTTGTATCCTCAAAAGGGTGATCTTAGCATGAAAATGTTAATCTATCACCTCAAAAGCACTAATAGACTGGAACAACTAATCCTGATCATTAAAAGCACAACCCTGATGAATTTTCTAAACCCAACCATCAAATGTGCTACAATATATCAATCCTAGCAAAAGCATTAAAAACACACTAAAATCATTAATTTGGGAGTCATGCCTTTGCTTGGCCCACCTTTTATGTATCATTTAATGTCCAACCTAATTTGAGGGCCTCAATTTTTTTTATGCATACTAACCCTCCTACCTCTAGTCATCAAAACCTCCAAATATGCTCCATGTGATTTCTATATCATGAAACATTCACCATCTCACCTAAGGCGCATCTGGACCAAAGCTCTAATGTACCAAAGTAAAAGAGTGAAAATGATGACTTATGGACCACTCTAGGATTATTTGTAGGCCCCATAGACCTAATTTAGAGGCCTAGGCCCTTAATTTGGCATGCCTTCTATTTTTTCCATCATTTATCCATATTACATCATGTTGGGTGAAAATTATGTAATCCCTTTTAATAGATTACAAAACCTTGATTTCAACCACAACTATGTGAGATAGAATCTCCCCTCTCAGAAAGGGGAGGTTCCCTTCTTATTGCTTATTGAAACTAAATAAAATTAGTTAAATATTTACAATAATGATATGGGGTGTGTTACATTCATGATCCTCTCTTTTTGCAATGGTAACTGGTGGCTTATCCTTCATTAGTGGAGTAGCAGCTTGAGCTTGATCAAGTTGATTTTACTGTGACCACATAAAGACAACATATGTATTCATCAGTAAGTCCTCCTCATCAGATTCATTTGTCATTTGCAAATAGCCAATATTGGAGTTTCCAACTGATTTTATTTCTTCATCTTGAAAAAAATCAACATCTTCTTCTGTGGGATAATCCAGATGTGCATATTCATCTTGTTCAGCCTCATAGTATCCCACGACAATATTAGTAGGTGGGGCTTCAAGTGTGAGTCTTCCTTGTGGGGCTGCAATTAGCATAGGTTACAATAGAGAGGAATGGTAGGAGAGCCTAACAACTACAAGAAAAGGCCATTAGATGTATGCTTTCTTAGGAGGTGATAACAGAGGTGAGGTAGATCACCCAAGATGCTAGATACTACATGACTCTCTAAGAGAGATTTTCTAAGGGAGCAACAAGCTCGACCCTACTCCTCGCGAACCCAGAGCCAAAGCTAGTCTGAGGCTAGACTAGGAGGATCATGGAGTGTGGGGAACATGGAACCATCATTGAAATAACCACCACCAAGACCAATAGGGGTCAGAGGATCTCCAATCCACTCAAGAGGAAGGAGCTTGGGATAGGGGACAAACCTTGTACATATGTATATATGATGTATAATTCTTTTACTTCATGTACATTATTCATGTAGACACATTCCTATGAGCCATTGTATATATTTTTATTCATATGGCTTGTACAACCCATGTAGATATTGTATTATATGATGATGATGTATATATATGACTTATGATAGACATTGATGATGACAACTATATATAGTTAGGCCCTAGTTTATGTGATGCACATGATTCATTATGATGATTATTTTATGTTGTTATGATGGGACTATTTATGATGTTATGATGTGATTATGGATATTGATGATGATATTAATTGTGATGATATATGCATATATGCAATGGATGGATTTTATGATTTATTATGATTATGTGATATGGTTATGATGATTATAATATATGATTATGATGCACATGTTATGGTTATGATACTCTGATGCATACCACACTTCTGAATGTACAATGAAGTCAATTTCCCCAAAGGATTAAAAATAAAATTGAAGGCAATAAAGATAAGATGCAACAAAGGCGATATACAAAAATGGAAAACAAACCAAAAAAGAAGACACATTATTACTTCAAAGAGGAACCTTAGCAAGTGGATATTTCTTGTCATTTACCTAAGTTGCATAGATAAAATACCACACAATCAAACATGAAAAGAAAAAAAAAACATGTCTAAACCCCAACTTCTCTAAGCAAATTAAGATATATGCCTTCACTAAGAAAATGAGAGACAAAAAGGAAAATAAAACATGTAATGAAGAAACTCATGCTATGACCCATGCTACTCTAAGAATATTAAGATAGCTCCTTTCATTGAGAAAATGGGAGACACAATATAAAACCAAAAAAGCAAAAGAAAATAAATCGAGAAACAAAATCAACAGTTCCAACTTATCTCATGCCAAAAGATAAGTCCAAATTTGATGGGTAAGGTCCATTGTAGGAAGAATACATCCATTAGGACCTCACATTTTTTTAATAATTCCCATCATATGAAAGATAATTCCATTAAGGTATGGAATTTTTTTTGATAGTTATACCGAAAGATAGGAAAAATGTTATGAAAGCCAAAGAATTAGCTTAACAAATGACATTTGTTTTGATAATGTTTTTCATTAAATCCCAATGGTTTAATATTTTGCATATGATCTCAAGATACATGATTCCAACCCAAAACCAAGGTCAAAGAAAAAGGTTCCCCCAACTAAGCAATAGAAAATTGACATTGATAAAAGACATGATAGAGTGAAAGCATTAGATATGAACAACCAAACCATGCAAAATAAGAAAAAGGATATGAAAACACTTAATGATAGGAAAATACAATACAAATAGGTGGATGAAATGGAATACAAAAATAAAAATAGTATGTACAAACCATTAGAATACCCCAAGGCTCAAGCATACTTTTGACCCTATTTTTGTCCCATTTCCATGCACTTACCCTACTTGCAAAATAATTTTACTATGTGACTGTCACTTTGATCCCAAGTTCCTTGGTTATTGTCTTGTTCCTCTTCAGGTTGTCATTATTTATGAGTTTACATGAATCAATTCTTATTTGCAAAACTTTGGAATTCTCCTTTGGTACTTTCTAGATGGGAAAGTATCTTCTATCTCCTTTCATACTTCCTTTTTCTATTTTTCCTTAGTGATGATAACTACCTCTATTAATTTCCCTTTTTTCACCCAAGTAGTTTTTTCTTTGCTAAGATGGTTCTTAAATTCAAACACAACATAAAATGTTGACAAGATCTTCTTCCTCATTCAATTAGTCTACATAATGAGAAGAGGCATGTCAACCTATCCTTGTACTTTATTATAGAAATGCTCAAGATTCTATAGTAAATGGAAAATTAGTTGAAATTTTGATTGTTAAGTTGAGCAAAAAGGTTCTAGGTAGTCATTTGTAAAGGTAAGAAGTCACTCATTTGTTTTCATGTTGCAATGGTCAATTATTAGATAGTATAATCATATGTGGATGATAGGTACATTGTCAATTAGAACCAATAATTGTTAAATGGATGATGCCATTTAAGAAATTTCATATAATGTAAAATACATTCAAATTCCACATTAGGCATAACCATAAAAAGGTGCTAAAAAATGATAAAATTTTCCAAATGTGAAAGGTGCAACTTTAATCTAGAGAGCTTGGTGATCATTTCGTAGAACTCAATGTGCATGTACATTTTTCTATATTAATATTTATAGAAAGAAACTTACACAACTTTAAACAATCCTACAATATAATATATTTATTAGCTATCAAAAATTTAAGTTACATGGATATGACAATGACTTATTTAGTATTGAATCTTTAAAATTATTCGTAAATACATATATTTATATAAATATACACACATCCAAATAAGAACTGTCATGGATATGCAATATTGAACAATACAAAATAAGTCAGAATTTAAAACTTTAAATAAAATATAATTGGATATTTTGGTTGGTTTAAAATTGATATATGAAAATAAAGTTCAACATACTTTATATTATTGTTTAAATTCATTCATTAAGATGTAATTAACATATTTATCATTGTATTATAGTTTACCATTATGATATTTTCCAACCGCGTACTTGGAATTAACATTTTATTCTTTAGTATGAAGAAAATTATTATTTAACATGGAAGTAGCATTTTATCACCATACATTAATTTGTTCTTATATATTCTCCATTCTTTTCCATCCTTAGCTACAAATCCAAAAATTAATTACAATGGAAGATTAAACAACTAGATTTATATTTTTATATTCTTAGTCCATTTACTTTGGTTTAAAATTGTGTCCTCCCACATGATGTATTATCTGTTCGGTCACTTGAATTTAAAGTTGAGTCCTCTGATATTAAATGAACCATGAAATGAGATCTAAGCATCAGTTCTTTTTTCACTATATTTCAGGTTATTCTTATGATATTCTTCATCTATTTCAATTGAAAGTTGTTTCTTCTCAAATAAAGAGAAACATTCCTTTCTTCCTTCTCATAGTATACATAATTATGACATAGGACAAATTCATTACATTGATGGAAAATTCACCACCAATAATTCACTGCACGAAATTCACCGCACGAAAAAATAATTGCATAATTTTTTTGCAGTTAATTTTCCTGCTGGTGGTGGTGAATTTTCCTGCCATGGATTGTTGACAGTAAATTTTCCATCAGTGAATTGCTAGCAATGAATTTTCCTAGAACCCATAACTATAATATATATACTCATTTCATTGATGTCTTTCCAAATTATAAATTCTCTTTTTGAAAGCAATTATAAATTTTATTATTTTTCATATTTTAGTTTATTTTCTTATATAGTATCTACTAACTCACTTGAATTAAAAATCATGTCCTAGATGTAATCAATCTCCTTGATTTCCATCATACTTCAACTTAATCTTATAATATTCTCCGTCTACTTAACTCTAAAATTACTTCATTGTACATTAAAAAAACATTATTTTCTTCCTTATCATCAGATAATGATTATAATATATTTACACTTATTCTAACATATTTATACTTATTCTATTTATGTCTTTTCAAAATCTATCCTTTCTTTGGAAGCAGTTATTCATTAACTGATCTGTCGATCTTTCCAACTCTTAAGATAAGAAGCAAGGAATATTAAACAAAATGAAAATTGCTATCATTCAACAGTAATTATTACTTCTGTTCCCTTTAAAAATTTTGAAACACCGTATTTTATTCCAATATAAATGAAGCTGAAAAGATGGAAGGAAGGAATATGAATTCGCACACCTCTTTCCGAGCTATCAATCAAACTTCGTCTTTTCAACTATAAGGAACTCCTTAAAGTCGGGCCAATTTCCAAACGTGAAAGGTCCAGATTCAATCCAAAGAGCTTGGAGTGCGTTCGATAGAGCTGGGAGTGCACGTACACTTTTCCGTACAATATTTTCGACAAGGAAATTTACACAGCTCTGGCCCCTTCCACTAGGTAAATGAGGGCGCCACATAGCTTTCTGTACAGGAAATAAAATGATAAATCGACAATTATATTAGGAATTATATGTTAAATTAATCTATATTAAGATTAACGTTATGCTCAAAGTACTTTTAGATCGATGTTTTCAGCTATGCAATCCTAAATATATAATAATAATAAGGAAAATATTTTTTTAGTATAACTACAAATCCACTTCTCCGATTAAAAAAGAGATGAATTTAGTTAATGGTATGATAGGTATGTGATTAATGTCAAATCATTGTGAGTCATAGAAATCATGGAATTTAAAGCCTAAAATGTGTGTTATAATGACTTTAGAGGAAGAATAAAATAATTTTGTGCTTGTAATAAGAATAATTTTGGGTTGGTTCTTAATATTTTAGGGATACACAGAGAATTTAAATTTGAACTTATAATTGTTAATTAATTAAATGGAGAGTATGCATCTTGTTGATGTTAAAGAGTTATTTTTGGTATATAAGTTTCCCTCATAATAATTATTGTTACATTCAATGTTATTAGATTTCCACAATCCATAATTATATCAGAGAAGCTATTTCTGGATTAGATTGTGTAAGCTTTTTTGGATGAACGTTTCGGATCACACTCCGTGATCCATCATCAGGATAGAGAGCTCAAGGAGATGAAAAAAGCTTACACAATCTAATCTTGATGATGGATCACGGAGTGTGATCCGAAACGTTGATCCAAAAAAGCTTACACAATCTAATCCAGAAATAGCTTCTCTGATATTGTTACATTGGTAATTCCACAGAAGTTATCATAAAAAACAATTCTTAAATAATGTGAAATGGTTCTTTATGATGATGTTAGTATGGTACTTTATGCAGACAATTCTAAAAGAACTTCAAATTCTAGCATTTGTTAAATGAGCAAGTTCAGTAAGATATAGGACTTCTGCAAAACTTAAACTAGGTTTAGAATTGACACTTCTACAAGAAAATTTAAGTGAACTATAAAGTTAACACTTAAAATTATTCACTTGGAAGTCAGATATATCTAAACAATATTCTTTTTTTATAAATGGATTGGTCTTCGAAAACTTTAAGTGAGTGTTCTTTTGTATCCAGTTCACTAACAACTAAAATTCTCGCCATAATACATTTTTTGAGAAAATGCAATTGAGCTTGTCATGTAGGATTTAGTTATGCTACTAACTTTGAGCCAGTAAGGATGACAAAACCCATAAGTGAATAAATTTCTTGCCTCAAAGAATTTTGACTAACTTCAAAAGGAAATCGTGGCTAGTTTTTCATACTCTTTCCATCCATGATGAAACTTTAGCCTAGAATTTGTTGAAATTGTAGCAAAGGGAAAAGACAAGAAAAATTAAAATGGGGTCCATATTTTGATAAAATCAAAATGAGAAATTTTTTGAAAACACACAACAAGCCCAATTTTTTTCTCCTCTCCTTTGATGGGCAGATCTTATGTCATGAATGTTTTCTCCAAATAGCCTTGCCTAGTTGCAATTTCATACTCTATTGACTCACCTTATATAGGGATGCACATGATCCTCTACACATCCTCAAGGGTGATCATCATCTCCCCAATAGGAAAGAGAAATGTGCTAATCTGTGACTCTGAATGCTCCACTAGTGTCATCATCATAGCTCGATGCACATGAATCTTAGGCCACTAACCAACTCCATCTTATCCAATAGGACCTAAAAAATTGTAATCCATATCTATTAGATGAACACCGAATCTCATTGTTAGAGGATGTCTCTCACATAACTGTAGTATAAGATGACTCTCCTACATTCTATCCAAATCTAATCATTAGCCCTAGCCAAAAAATCCACTTACTCTAATACATGTTTGTGCCAATCTATATATGTGTTGATCTGCAAAAATGCTAACCCTTCCAAAACATGATCTTAGTGAAAATGCTAGTCCAAACCCTTAAAAGAACACTCTTAGCAAAAACACTAATTCTTACCCTCAAAAGCATGATCTTAGCCCCTCTGCAAAAAAAAAAACTAATCCCTGTCCTAGAAAGTGTGATATTAGTGAAAGCGCTAATTCATATCATCAAAAGTGTGGTCTTAGCATGAAAATGCCAATCTATCACCTCAAAAGCACTAATAGATTGAAACTACTAATCCCCGCCATTAAAAGCACCACCCTAATTGTAATACCCCTTTGTTTTGCTTTCTAGCTGGATAGTGTGTCCTTGTTTGCTTTGATGTACTTTTGGTTGTTGAGATGTTGATCATGTGTGTGTTATTTGATCATTATTTATAGAGCGATAGTCTATTCATGTGATGTGATGTATCTTATATGATGTTTTATTGTCATGTTTTAATTGGTGTAATGATGATTAGTTATTGTAACATGCCATTGCATGAGATATTTGTTTATGATGGAATTGTCAGTCTATGATGAGTGTATTGGTGAAGGGGACGAGATCACATCACTTGCTTGCAAGTACCCTATGATTTTGCGATTTCCTCTTCATGGTGTGTTTTATTATATCATATATATGCATGTTTGGTATACTCTTTGCTTGCAGGTTGACAAGTAGAGGATATTGATTCCACCTGGTTTCACATGTTAGAGCGTGTCCATTGACCAACAATAATCGATTGGGAGATAGTAGCTAGGTTTTCCATGCCAAGTCATCACCCTAATCATAGTGTGTCATCGGGTTTTAGTTGGGTTAAGTTGCTTATTTATTGTTCATCTCTCAATTTATTTAATTTCAAGTTGAAAAAGGTAAATAAATGGCTTGTGTAGTTAAATTGATGATTAAATATATCTAGTTGTAATGTTAGAAATATTATTGAATTTATTAATTAATTTAATCTATTTAATAAAATAATCTAATCTTTGATTAGATTTATTTTATTGATTAATTAAATTAATTGCATGGAATTGAATTAAGTTATTCTTTTTGGGATTTTAAAAGTGTTAAATTCTTTGAAAGGAAAATTTTAAAAGTTTAAATGCTTTTTGAAAAGAAATCATTAAAAGCTTTAAATTCATTTGGAAATAGAAAATTTGTAATAAAGTAAATGATTTCAATCTATTTGAAATTTAAATTGTGCTTTAAAATAGTAAAATGCAAATATTTTGTAAATGCATAAAAATATCTATCTTGTTGAAAGATATTTATAATTGGAAAAGGAAAATATCTTGGATATTTTTAGGGCATTGACTTAATTTGGGGAAAAATGAAAGGATTTGGGGATTATTCATACTTGGAGAAAAAAAAATTGCTATGAAGAGAAAAGATGATTTGCTTGGTTTTGGATATGCAGTTTTGGATTTTGGGTGAGGATTTCAAAAAAAGCTTTGGAAAATCTTCTTGCAGGGAAGCTCAACTATCTTCTTCAAACTCTCCTTCAAGCTGCAGATCATAGGTTTTCCTTGCTTATTGTTTTAGAAAATTGCATGTTCAATTTTAAAACTTGCTTGGAAATCCTTTTTGAAAACTCTGTTTAAATCTTGAAACAATTTAGATTGTTGTTGAAAAACAAAGCTTGCAATAGAAATGTTCAATTTCAACAATAGGCAAATGGAAAGAAAGCAAAAAGAAATTTGGAAACCTTTATTTTGGAGTTGAAATGGTTCTTATCAAATTTGAAATTTAAACCAAGAAATTGTGTTTGAAAAATTAGTTTCTATTGCAAAAAATTATGTTGAGAAGTTGCACAATTTGTCTGAAAATAGAAATTTTTGGTATATATTTATATATCTATATATATACAAACATATATTATAAATATGTTTGTTTATTCTGGGAAATGTTATTTTGAAAATTTCTTTTACACAAAATTTCTCGTAAAATTTTGTGCAAAGCAGGGGAGGGTCATATTCTTTTTTTTTTTTTTAATTATAAAAAATTAAAGTTTATTGTGTGGGGTGGGCACAGCCTTGGCTGCCACAACCATGCCCCATGGAGGGGTTGGGCACAGCCTATGGCTGCGTCCCCTCTCCCTATGGGGGACCGCAGGGCTAGGAATATGATTCATTTTTTTTTTTTTAAGAAATTTTAATTTCATTTTTTTTAATTATTATTTATTAATATTATTTTATATTTTATATACTATAATATATATATATATATATATATATATATATTATATTATAAATATATAATATGTATATATAATATATTAAAATTTAAATAAATAATTTTTTATTATTATTTAAATATATATATTGTATATATATATATATTTTTTAAATATTAGACAATTATTTTCATTTTGTTGGATTATACAAAATGATATTTTTATTTTAGACATATATTTAATGATGTTTTTAAAAAAATAAATTAAATATATGGATTTTTAAATGATTATTCTATAATCATAGACAAAAATAAAATTGACATTATAATAAATAATTTTAATTGAAAAGTTGATTTTGATTATTATGGGTAATTGAAGAAATAGGGAGTTAAATTATTAGTTTTAAATTCCTCAATATTGCAATTGTAATTTTAATTACTTTTGAGTAGTTGTAAATGATGTTAATTATTTTATTTGATTACATGCAATATGCTATCCTCTTGCTTGGATTTAAGAAATCCTAAAGTAGATTATTGAATTGTTGGTTGTCCTTTCGTCATTATCTCTCTCTCTCATTCTTGATGTTGGCAAAAATGAATTAATTGTTTTTTTCTAAAATAATTTTTCTTGGAAAGAAGAAATGGTTATTATTATTATTTGAAAAGAAGAAATGATTTATTGATTTGTTCTGAATAGAAGAAGTAACTGTTTTATTTTATTATTATTTAAAAGAAATTAAAGAATTGAACATATGGTTTAAATTTCATCTTTTGTCTGAAAGAGATGTTATTAAGTCAGTTTTATTAAGGCACTAAATTATTGAATGTTAATGAAGGAAGTGGATTTAGGAAATCCAAATATAGATTTAATTCCTGGTTGATTGCCCTTCTTGAATGTACACTTCTTTTGTTTTATCTTTGGGGAAGTTGATTAGAAGGGTTGTTAAGTCTTCTAGAAGAGGTTTAAATTTTGGGGTTGTTGTATTTTGTTAGTCAACCATTGTATTGCCTTGGGTAGTGTGTATAGTTGTATCTTGTTGTATTACCCAATTTTCATGAATGGGGATGTTTTGTGCCTCCTTTGAATTAAGAGTGGGTTATGTTTCTTTTGTTGGCTCTAGTGTTTGGAGAGGGTTTTGATTTTTTCAGCCTTTAGTGTTTGGAAAGGGTTTTGACCTTTGTTGCCTCCAGTGTTTGGAGAGGGTTTTGACCTTTGTTGCCTCCAGTGTTTGGAGAGGGTTTTGACTTTTGTTGTCTCCAATGTTTAGAGTGAGTTTTCATTATGTATTCCTCCTAGAGTTGGAGTGGTTTATCTTGTTGGTATGCACTTGGGATTCCTTTGGTGATTGGTTTTGTTTGGTATGTTGTCAAGTAGAAGAGTGGCTTCTGTTAGGGGCCAGAGCCCAAAGAGGTAAACTGGATAACCTTCAGAGGTGGTTTAATCAAGTGATAACTAAATCAATGTACTTAGAAGTTAGGTAGTATTTCACACTAATTAAGATAACTGAGCCTCACTCATGGATGTGAGTGCTTGTATAGGCTTGGGATGAGTGGGAAGGCCTAGAATGGCAAGGTCATCTATCTTGTCTTTACGAGAGGTATTTGATTCTGCATGAGTGAGTATGGGTGTTGAGATTCGGTTGAGTTCACTAAGACAACCCATAGTGGGGGTTGGAGCCTATGAAGATTCCTAGAGGATATCCCATGTCGAGCTATGTGATGACACTCTTTCTACGACAACAATTGGTATTTGGTTTTATGTGTATGGTCTTCTTATCATACTTGATTTGTTTTATTTCTGGAAGCAATGTGACTTATGTCAGTGATGTCAGAGTTGTACTTGTGTTATGTGTATGGTTGTATGGTTCATGTGATTGGTTGTGTTAGTGTGAGTTAGCCTGTGTCTAGAGTTCGTTGGTCTTGTATAGGATTCCTTGTTACTATCTCCTAGCACGGGGGGTGAGCCTTCGGGTATCACATGGCTGGGTGGAACATGTACCTTAATTTGTTGGGTCATCTTCTTGTTTGTGTGGATGAGATTTCTAATTGGAGAGCTCATGGGATCCAGTTACTTTTCATGCTTATTCATTTTAGTTGTTAGTGTAATTTATTACCCCTCATTTGTATTGAGGTGGAAGATGTAATTTGTAACCTTTTTTATTGGATTTACCTCATTCAAGGAATGAGTGTTGTAATCTTATTGTAAATCATATTATTGGAATCATGTGGTATTTCTTATATCTTTGATGTAATTTTATCATGTATGGAATGTATGTGTATTTAATTTGTTAAGTAATTAAATGTTGTGGTTTCAATTCATGTTTCTTGTTTGGGTTTAAGTAAACCCAGTCTCGTAATCTTAGGGGTTGTGGGCAATGGGTAGTGAACTTGCATGTTAATTGTACTTAACAAAAAAAAATTATTGCGTTTAAGTAGTTAATTGCAACTTCCCCTAGGGTTGTGTGGTGGGGCATTACACTAATGAATTTTCTAAACCCAACCATCAAATGTGCTACAATATATCAATCCTAGCAAGAGCGCTAAAAACACACCAAAAGCATTAATTTGTGAGCCATGCCTTTGTTTTACGCATCTTTTCCATGTCATTTAATGTTGTCCAACCTAATCCTAGGGCTCACATTTTTATACCCTTCTACCTCCTCTAGTCATTGGAACCTCCAAATATGCTCCATGCGATGTCTATATCATGATATTCTCTACCCATTTAAACTAATTTCATTGATGTCTTTCAAAACTACAAATTCATTTTTTAAAGTAGTTAATTTTCTTTTTGTAATTTGTCATATTTTAGTTTATTTTCTTATATATTATCTACTAGTTCACTTGAATGTAAAATCATATCCTTTCAAACAAAAAGAACCATTAATTAAGATGTAAGCAACCTCTTTGATTTCCATCATATTTTAATTTAATTTTATAATATTCTCCTTCTATTTATATAGGATTATTTTCCTCCTTATAATCATATAAATGATTATAACATATTTATACTTATTCTATTTACGTCTTTACACATAGTGCTGCCATTCAGACAGTAATTATTATTCTGTTGGCTTTAAAAATTATAAAACGCCATAATTTCTTCCAATATAAATGAAGCTAAAAAGATCGAAGGAAGGAATATGAATTTACACACATCTTTCCGAGCATTCAATCAGATCTCGTCTCTTTAACTATAAGGAATTCTCTCTACATTGGTAACTCCACAAAAGTTGTCATAAAAAATAGTTCCTAAAATAGTGTGAAATGATTATTTATGACTGGTCAATAGGAATCATAATGGATTAAGTACTTCTAAATACAATGTTCTGTGATTTCTTTCAAGCTTAGCTACTGGCATAATAGTGAATTGATGTATTGATATAAATAGGGATAAATAGTTTGAAAATATTGAATAGTGGTCTAAGCCCATTTCATGATCCTAATAATGATCATGGGAAATTTGGGAAATAATTTGGGAAATTTACATAGGGAATCTAAATTTAAAAAATATTGACAATTATTTGGGTAATTATCTATCTAGAATATAACATGAATTATGAATGAATGACGAGTCTAGGTAAGCATAATTTATATGTAGTTATAGAAAACGGTTTAAAAGGGCCTAAGAATACTATTAAATTTAATTTTTTTTTAGTTAAATAGAATTAGAGATGTAAGGTTATTGACACATTTAGTATGAAAGATATTGGCTATCATATCTTTTATACAAATTAAAAATTTATGTTATAATAGTAATGCTATAAAAACAATAGAAAGGAAATGCATAGTCTTCTAATTCCCGTGATTAGAATGACTTGATGGGGTGTAGTGATATAATTTTTGTGTCTTTTTGAAATAACGTCCAAACTAGTTGTGAATTTTTAAACCTATTTTGGTTGGTTTGGTCTCATTATTTATTATTCAAATAAGAAATTATTTCAAGTTGTTGTTTTTTCTACTTAATAATCTGATTTCAAATGTAATTTTTAATTTAGTACTTCACCTCCCTCATTAATGTAAGTACAATTGATTAAGGAGAATATAATTTGTAAATAATTCCTCCAATTACACCCTAAACATTCATGTATAGCTTCAAACAGTGTTGGAGATACATGCAATATACATAAAATTGGGAAGTTTAATGAAAATCCTAACTTTATTTGAATTAAAATTATACATTATATTTACATCCATAGGAAACATTAATGAATAATGAAGTACAAGAAATTGGAAATATTATCCTAAGTGAAAAACCTTCTCAAATAAGACCTTACCATTCTCTACCATCTCACACACAAAGTGATACTAAAAATCATTATTTTTGTTTTGGGCATGGTACATCAAATTCATTGTCAAATGGATAGCACAATTGCTACCACAACTAACTATTATCATTGTGTAATTGAAACATCAATGCTTATACAATGTATATGTAACCACATTGCCTCATTAGATGCATGTAACATCCATATACTGGAATTTAGTGGCAGAAACATAAATATTGGGATACGTCTTACTCATTCAACCCAATACACCACCAAAAATGGAACTCATAGCTACAAGTGGACTTCCAACAATCCAAGTCACTTGTTGAATCTACATCCACAAAATCCTATAAGTCTGTTGTTTATAGACATCATTAGTGCCATGATAATATAAAATAATAATTAAAATCTTCTCATAAATATTTTGAAAAAACCTCTTAACATAAGTCCAATGTTTCTTAAAACTCCGACTACTTGGGAAATATCTATTCTAGTGTAAACCATTACATATATTAGGATACCAAAAAAACTAGATTAAGGAGAATTAAATAAAACCTAAAAGTTATCATTTGGTTTGGGAAAAATACGTAAAGAAATTTTATTGCCAATAGGAAATGGAGTACTCTTTGGTTTACAATCATCCATACTAGTCCACAACAATATAACATATACATACTTAAGTTTCAACTTAACCATTTTTGTGTATGTACTTGATCCATATTTATCTCCATACCAATAAAGTATTATGTAGCCCCCAAGCCCTTCATATCAAATGTGCTATAATGTGTTGTTAAAATGGTAGAAAATTATAAAATCACACCATTGCTAGATGGAATGCCAAAACATAAAAGATTAATATGAATGAGTCTTGGTTAAATTTACAATGAAATTTTCAAATTTTTATAAATGATTACTTTCTCATAACTTCTCCAAAACTCTCGTAACTACCCTAAAAAAACTAATTATTAATTAAATCTAACTCTAGGTCACTAAGGTGAATTTATTATAAATGTAATCCTTATTTTTCAAGAACTCCCTTCTGTTTTACATTAGAAAAGAGAAAAAAATAACATGGACTAGATATAATAGTCCAATAGGATATCTACAAAATTATCTCCACCATATCTTTATGCTCATTCTAAACACCTTAAACTACTCATGTCTAGGAAATATCCTAATTATCCAACAATACTTGTTAATTGATATAACTTAATTATTCACATGTAAACCACACCTCTTGTGAATCAAGACATAACTTAATTATTCACAATAAAAATACCAACTAATTGTGATCAAGACATACTCCACAATACACAGTAATATACCTTCCTTTTATATATCAAGACTAACTCAACTATCCAAAAGAAACCTACCATGTCCCCCTTGCTCCATGAAGAGATTGAAGATGATATTAGTGTTTCTTCTCATTTACTGTATCATCTTTGACTAAGAAGGTAACTCGAGGTGATAAAACACCTTGTCTCTAGTTCCTCTAGCCTTCAATTCAAACTTGTTACACATTATCCATTTGATGCCTCATGTGACTCAATGGAGGCATTGCCAAATGTATCATTGATGGTATCGAGTATACAAGAATTATGTGAAGTATCCATGTATAAAATTGTTAGTTTCGACCACTAATACACCCTTACAAATAGTTCATTTTAAAATTTGGACCCCTTTAGTTCAATAAAATCTAAACTCTTAACCCCATTCATTTATTTGAATACAAAATCTCAAAGACTAATATGAATATAACCACACACTATACAAAAATGATATATACATATATATATGTATGTAAAAACTTGTTAATTTCAATCCCACTTTAAAATAAAAGGAAAGACAACAATTTCTTTCCTAACCCTCCACACAATCAACAATTTATATGTGATTTGGTAGGCTCCAAATGATACTATACTTAGGAATTTCTCATGTTGGACTTCTCAATTTCCTACTCTTTACTTTAATTACCAAATTTTCTTGTACATTAAGTTTTAATGACATATGTGGTTTCGGATGCTCTAACACATACTGACTATACTCTGGCATCGTCCCTGCGTCAAGGACATCAACTCGGTAATCCCACATCACAACTCCTAAGTTGGTGAACTCTGCCACCGCTGCCTCATAGGAAATCTGTGGACCCCACACTGCAATATTTGGCTGTCACCATGCATAAATAGAGGAACCCATAGGCATACCCTGAATCTGACCAAACTGGTGACATACTCATCCAACAAGAAATCTCTCAATGATCCACGAAGTACGGCCAATAAGGTATCTGGACGTACAGACATAGGGAATCTCCCTCGCATCCTTTGGCCATGCCTCACAATCTACATATGGCCGCCAGCATACTGTATCGAGACCATCTAAGAGACGCTGCCAATGATCTAGTTTTCTCAGTCTCAACTGAGCAATAATATCAGTATATCCCCATCTGAACGATTGACCGACAGGTCGTCGTCCATGAGTCAAAGGTCACATAATGGAAAAGTGCTCCCATGCCCATATCTGTAATAACAAGCAGCCAACAACAAAAATTTGGCCTCTACCATATACAATATGATGTAACTCATCATAGAAATGAGCAAGCATACATGTCCCCCACGCATATCGTGTCCCCTGCATCACCATACTCTCCAACACACAACCCCACCCGACTACAAACCCCTTCGACCTATGGTCAGGGCACAACACACCTCCAATGAAACCTGCAAGTACAGACGGTAAGGGTGGATATGAATCTGCCATCTCGCCCCATGGGATGAAGTATCCAACAATCTCATCATCTCTGAAAATCCTCCTCAAAGCATCAGTGCCTCCAGCCTCTTAGCTATCAAAGACCACTATCTCTCCCATCACTGGGATCCTCAAGATACGGTACACATCCTCAGGGGTCACTATAATCTCTTCGGTCGGTAAATGAAATGTGTTGGTATCACTATGCCACCGCTCTGCGAGTGCTGTCAATAAAGCTTTGTTGAGGCGCACCTTAGGCATGTCAAGCAACGAAGTCAATCCACAGGCCTCGATCACATCTCGATCTAACTGTAACAAGTGTGGAATCAATCCCCATGTCTTTGGGAATGTCTCTCGTGACTGCAAAATGCTCAATCTCTCCTATTAACACATCAACATGACAAAGCAAAATCAATATCAAATCATCATGACTTATCAATCAAATCTGAATATCAATCAAACTATCTATTTTTCATCATCATGGAATGCAAATAATCAAAATCATGTTTTATTTTTAACAACCTTAAAAGCAAACATATAAATAAAACTATTTGTGTTTCATCATCACGGAACGCAAATAATCAAAATCATGTTTTGTTTTTAACAACCTTAGAAGCAAACATATAAAATCAACTGTTTGTTTTTCATTATCATGAAAGCAAATAATCAACGTCCTATTTGTTTTTAACAACTTTAGAAGCAAACTTATCAATCCTATTTGTTTTTGACAACTTTAAAAGCAAATCTATTAGTTATTATTTGTTTTCCAACAACCTTGGGAACAAATTGATCACTCAAAGCAATATCAAATCATGGGCGCTACAAAATTTATCAAAGGCACTGCATAATCAATGGCGCTACAGAAAACATTACGGGCGCTATAGAATTTATCAAGAATGCTATAGGATTATGGGCGCTATGGAAATTGTCATGAGCGCTATGGAAATTATTAAGGGCGCTAAAACACATTATTTTCAAACTATGAATCGACATCTTCAAAATCATAAAAATCCAAAATTCCAAAAAAAAACTAAAAAATTGAAAAAATTCACAAAAATCAAAATCTTATCGATTCATCATTCGAGGGGGCATATACCTATCAACATTCGACAGTCAACATCTAGGGAAAATTTCAAAATTCTTTGAAGCAATGCGTAAAACACATCACTTCAAAGAGGGGAAAAATGTATACACCTAAAACTCGTCACATCACAATAGTTTGGTAATTAATTAAATATTTTTAATATTTAATTAAATCTCTAAATTCAATCTGCATATAAATAGATTTAAAAAATTTATTTATATTGTTCATTATTTCATTTCGAATAAATAAATAAGTTTATTTAATCATCTTTTCATATTCATTTCTTAATTAATTAAATAAACATTACGATTTATTTATATTAATTATCAATAATCTTGGCTTGAATATTTTATTCAAATAAAGATTAAGTATTCTTTTCTTCTAAATTTCATTCACAATTAAATATTCCAAAATATTTAATTAAAATCTTCTAAATTCCATTTACAATTAAATATTCGAAATATTTAATTAAATCCTTTCTAAAGTCACATTACAATTAAATATTCCAAAATATTTAATTAATTCTTCTAAAGTCTATTTGTAAATTAAATATTCTAAATATTTAATTGAGTCTTCTATAGTTCTAAAATTAAATATTTCAAAAATATTTAATTTCTTCAAATTCAAATGAAATTAAATAAATTTATTTATTTATTTATTTAATTTGCATTATCTTCAACAACCGTAAAACAAACTGTCAAAACAGAAAAATTAATTTCTTTGTTCCTATGCAAGCTTGTTCTCATGGGTTGAAGACAGGCTTCCCTTCTTCTCTCCAACCTCCCAACCTCTTCCGTCTTCCTCTCAACCTCTCCATCTCTCACCATTCAAACTTACCAGACAACCTCATAGCCATTGATCCTTGCCAGCCAGGATTTTGCCTGCAAAAAGCTATAAAAAGGACTGCCGGGTCTTTGCAATCATAGAGAAGCTTTCAATAGAATAACTATAGCCAAATTGCAATAGCATAAGTCTTTTAGCATTCAAGCATCATAGCATAGCATAGTAGCATATCATATCATGGCCAATCATTCTCATTTCATAGCATCCTCAATTTATAGCCCCTGTGCATAATCCACAGCCCCTATGCATATCCGTATCAGTATTCTCACTTCCACCAGCATATAGGATAGAGAAGCTCCTTCCTTTGCATACTCATTCTACAGGTTTCCATTCGAAGAAGTCTTGCTTACACAATCTGAGAGCAACAGCTTCAAACAAATCCCTGCAGATAGAGGAAGATGGAACGGCTTTGAAAGAAGCTCCATCTGTTTATTTAAATTCAAATTACTTTATTTCCTTTAGTTTAAAGTTCCATTATGTGTGTTTTGTTTATTTCATTTTGATCATACATATTTAACATACACACCTGGTAATGGCTATTGGAAGCAGTACTTCCACCTTTAAGATGGATGAGTTTGTTGCCTCATTACTATTTTGATGAGATGTGAAGGAAGTCTTCTGAGATGGCCAAGGAGGCCCTTGCAGTCCGTGGTAGACCAAAAGAGATAAATAAAAAGAAAGACAATAAATCTAGGTCAAAGTCTCTAGGGAGATCAAATTCTCTTGGTAAGAAGTCCAAGGAATTTTTTTGGAATTGTGGTGAAACTAGTCACATTTGGAAATATTGCAAGAAGGAGGCGAAGAAGAAAAATAATTTTTTATCTGATTCTGAATCTGATAAATCATCCAAGATGATGGAGAATTATTTATTGTAGCCTTGGCAACCCATGAATCTGATGATGTGTTGTTGATAGATTCATGTGCATTCTTTCACATGAATTCTCATAGATATTGGTTCTCAAATTATGTGAAATATAATGGAGAGGTGTACCTGGGTGATGACTCTCACCTAAATATTGTTGGCCATGGAAGATTCAAAATCAGATTTCTTGATGGAAGAGTGAAGAGGATTAATGGTGTCTTTCATATCTTGAGTTTGGCATGAAACCTACTTTCTGTAAGTAAACTAAATGATTCAGGAGTGCAATTTGTTTTCTCTAATAGAGAAGACAATATTATGTCACCAATGACTTGGTCACATTGGTGAGAAGGGTCAGAACCCTAAAGAATAAGAGCCTTGTTGAGGGCCTTAATGATTTTAATCTTGAGTTTGACTTTTGAAAAAATTGTGCATATGGAAAATAATGTTCACTGTGTTATTTTTACTCTAGTTCTAACAAGTCTTCTGAGGTCTTGGATTATGTATATTCAAATTTTTTGTTCTTATAAATGTTCCTTGATTATCAAAATTCATATATTTTGTTTATTTCATAGATGACTATAGTAGAAAGACATTTGTTTATTTCGTTAGAAGTAAATCTGAATTCTTTAGTCAGCTTAAGGTGTTTAAGGCCTTGGTAGAAAACCAAACTAGTATAAATATTAAGTGTTTGAGGATTGATAATGGTGGTGAGTTTTGTTCCATAGAGTTTGAAAAGTTTTTTAAGAAAAATGAAATTTAGAGACATAAGACAACTCCCTACACTCCACAATAAAATGGATTTGTAGAGAGAATGAACAAAACATTGATTGAGATGGCTAGGAGTATGTTGAGTGGTGCTAGCCTTGAACATAAGTTTTGGGCTGAAGTAGTCCACTAGATGTTATTTGATCAATAGATCTCCTAGACATCAACACTTGTTGGTAAGACACCCATGGAGGTGTGGTCTGGTAAAATGCTTTCGATGAGACATATTTGAGTATTTGGTTATGAAGCTTATGCTCATGTTTTGATTGAGAAGAGGTCAGAGTTGGAAAACAAGGTTGTTAAGTGTATTTTTATTGGCTATAGTGTTAATGTGAAAGGGTACAAGCTTTGGGATCCTGAAACACAAAAGGTTTTCTATAGCATAAGTGTGAACTTCAGAGAAATGAAACCTTCCTCTATTGAGCTGCAACTAGAGAAAGAGGAGAAAAAAAGGAAGGATGTGATTCAGATTCCACCTACTTCGAAGAAAGAAGAAGCAAGTACTCCTATTGGACCTAATGATGAGGAGAGCTCAAGTAGCTCTAAAAGTTGTGAAGAAGAAGAAGAACCTCAACATCAGCCTTTGAGGAGTTCTACACGAGTTAGGAAGAAACTAGAAAGGTTTGGATATTCATTATTGGATTCCAGTTGCATATTTTCCTTGATCACTAATATTGATGAGCCAAGGATGGTTAGAGAGGCATTGAGTATGATTGATTCAGATTCTTGGATACAAGCCATGGATGAAGAGATGACTTCATTAAAGAAAAACAAGACTAGGTGTTTGGTACCTTTTCCTACTTGATGTAAACATGTTGGTTGGAAATGGGTTTTCAAGAAAAAGTGTGGTTCTGATGGTAGTGTTGAGAAGTATAAGGCACAGTTGGTCATTATGGGGTATTCTCAAGTGGAGGGAATTGATTATGGGGAGATATTCTCTCCTGTAGTGAAGTTGGCATCTATCTGGCTTCTATGGTCACTTGTAGCTACATATGACTTAGAAGTAGAAAAAATGGATGTGAATACAACATTTCATCATGGTGATTTGGAGGAAGAGATATACATATCATAGCCAGAGCATTTCATTGAAAAAGGTAAAGAAAATTTGGTTTGTAAACTGAAGAAGTCTCTTTATGATTTGAAATAGTCTCCTAGAATGTTGTATCAAAAGTTTGATACCTATGTGTTGTCAATGTGATCAATTTTAGATATCTAAATTTGATCATTGTGTGTACTTTAAAACTAATAATGGTCACATTCTCATTATTTTCCTATACATAGATGATATGTTATTCATTAAGAATGGTAAAAATATGATTTCAGATTTGAAGTTTCAATTGTCAGCATAGTTTGAAATGAAAGACCTAAGTACAACTAGGTACATTATGGGAATGTAAATCACTAGAGATAGAGCTAACGAAAAGTTTTGGTTAAGCTAGAGCAAGTATGCAAAATTTTTGCTAGAGAGATTCAACATGGTAGATTGTAGAAAATTAGTTGTTCTTGTGATGCAAGGGACAAATATTTTTGTGAATGATTATCCAAAATATCCTACTAAGCTGGAGGAAATGACCAAAGTATCATATGCAAGTGAATTTGGTAGTATGATGGTGTTTACGAGACCATACATTGCCCAAGTAGTGGAAGTCCTTAGTTCTTTTATGGCTAATCCTGGTGTTATCAATCAGATATGCACCCTTTTTTAGATTTGTAGAAAAATTAGACTATCTATTGAAACATGGAAACTCTTTTCAGATGTGGGTGATATATACAAAAAGAGAATCTCTAGAGTGAGCTAGTTCTCCGAATGATGAATATTATTCTAAGTAATTTCTAGGAAAAGGGATTGAAGGATGACTGAAATTAAAACCTATGACTAACAGATGATTTTTAGGACTTGATAATTATTTAATGATGATTATGATCTCTTCCTCACAAACAACTTTCAGAAAACACAATATCTCACAACCTCTCATGAACAATTAACACATAAATAATTTGCATGAAGACCTAATTTTAAATACAACATGCAACTTGTATTTTTTGAGCTTTTTGCATCAAGAATTATAGTCTTAGGACATAACAAGGACTTTGTGAACAAAAATCACAATATAACATCAAACTAAAACTGCAAGTAGACACAAAATTGAGAAGTAGGAATGTTGTTTTTATTCAACTGAAGGAGTATGCCAAAATCTATCTGAACTAAGTACAAAATGAGTTTACAAGCTCCAAAATGTTTGAGAGCAAGAAATTGAAATCTAAATTGAGAAGAAGAAGGAAAACTAAGTTTTCTTCAAGATATAACTCTCCCAAACCCTAATCCGAGCTCACAAAGAAAGATCAAGGAAAAGGCATCAAAACTGTTTCAAAAGTCTGCATAAAAGCAGAAAAACTCACTGTTTCCATGTACATACTGAAAAGCCACTCAAAATAGACTAAATCTTCTTTTAAAGCAAATAAAGCACCTTATCCATCCAACAACAACTCAAATCCGACCAAGGAAGAAAACAAAAACAATCTGCTAAAAATAGAAAAGAATAAAACAATTTGCTTTATCCTTGTTTTACATAGTTGCAAATTTTCATAATCTCACAATTAGACCTATTTTTGCAATTAAATATTTTTAAATCTTTTGCAAAAAACAACTACTACCTTATTTCTCCAATACAACAATCAATTTTTCTTTAAAAATCAAAAAATTATACAAAGCACTACTCTCCTCATCAATATCCTAATTGATTTTATTTAAAATCAATTGAAAATAAAATAAGCCCTAAATATAAAGCTCATCTCCAAGGAAAAATTGATTATATCATTCTTATTTTTATTGATCATCTCCAAAATCAATTAAAAATAAAACCCTAAGTCAAAATCAAGATCTCATTATAGTTTTATTATGATGTTTTTGACTTAGGAGTTGATTATCTTCAAAACCAAACACAAGGAACTAGCCACCACTATGTGTATTTGATTTGGACATTGATAATTCTTTAAAAACTAAAGGAAAATCCCTAAGTTGACTTAGGGTAAAGCAAAACCCTAATGAAAAAAATGCGAAGAACTCCCTATATTTTTGCATTATTTTACAAAGTGAACTTTTGGAGAAAATGGCTCTGCTGTGAGCGCCACCATGATCTAGGGTTTGATAGTTTAGAGCTTGATTCGAGCTCACTCCTCTTCGATTTGATCATATTCGGCCTCCATAACATAGGGTAAGTGTTTTCTCCTATATCCGTTTCATTCCTTGGCTTCTTTGATGGGAAGAAAAGCCTCACTGGCCACGACCAAGAGATAAATATCTGATGAATTATTTACTTTCTGTGCTGCTTGTTGATACTTTGTGTTTCTTGAGGGAGTTCAAGCTTCAAGCTTGGAGTTCCTTGTGAATGTTCTGGCCGCCAAGATGAGAGCTTGTCTCTTAGCTCGTGAATGCTTGAGAATATTCACTTTTGTCTTCAAATGGTCGAATCCCTCATTGTGATAAAGGTTAGTTGTCTTCATAGTGTCTTCATGGTTTTATTTCTTGAGACATTTTTGGTCTTGTGGCCGCGGATGTATCACAATTTCTGATGTATTTTTTCATTTCTTGTGCTTTTTTTTTTGTTATCTATGTCTCTTGTATCCACTGGCTGCCATATATGAGCTTGCATTGGGTGTTTTATTTGAATATTGAAAGCTTTGTAGAGCTGTAGCCATGGCTTAAGTGTTTTCCTACATGCATGAAATGGTAAGCCTTTCTATCTTCTTCTTTTTTCCCTGTTCCTTCTACTCAAAGGAAAATAACAAGAGTTATTTCCTCTGTGATTTCATTATAATTTGTGAGCCAAGGGCTCCCTCCAGACCGCACTGTGTACATACTTACTATGAGCTTTGAAAGCACTTAGAACTCGACCCACCATGACTTCTCATTATTTTTTGTTGTTTCTCATAAAACCCTCATATGGGTATGTCAAAAAAATGGAATATCTTGTCTTTAAATTTGAAACCCTAATGTGGGTATTTAGAAAAATAAACAAAAATCTATATATTTTGATATTCATGTAAAATCTGGGCTCGACCTAGCATGGCTTTTCATTTTCAATATCTGCTTTAGCTCCATCATATGGGTATTTGTATTTTCTAAGAATACGTATTGACCTAGTCTATAGCTTGACCCATGACAATATTCTACCTTCCTTTGAAGCTTTTGTCAAAATACCTTCATGAACAAATGATATATTGCATTTCTTTTGTTCTTCTATTGAAAACACCATGTGGGTAAGCTGGAAATTGAACTGTCTTCGTTTAAATTCAAAACCCCAAGATGGTTGTTTTAAAAATAATACATTTGTAACTCAAAATATAAACTCCCAGGTGGGTTTACCTGAAAATGAAAGGGAATTCACCTATTTCTACACTAATGCAAAAAAACATCATGGGTACTTGGTATTCTTTGAAGAAAATTATTTATTCCTTAATAGATTTCAATCCATCATGGCATTTCATTTTCATTTCTGATTTATGTTTTAAACCCACTCCATGGGTAAATAGTATTCTAGAAGAAGACTGCATTTGATTTGAAATTCCTTAAATCATGGCATTATGTTACATTTCGAAATTCCTCAATTTTCAACATATGGGCATTTGGAAACTTAGAGAAATTTGTGCTATTTCTTAATATGGGTACACCATAATACGATAAAACTAAATATTTTCCAGAAGCCTTCATATATCTGTACTTCGATTATATTTTGTAATGTCATTTCAATGTTGTTTTGAACCCTCCTTTTGCACAAAAATCCTTTTACTTTAACTTTGTAGATTATCTATTTGCTTTAGTCTTCTCATGCACTCACAGCTACATTCTTCATGGATGCATTCCAAACCATCATTCATACCATTTCCTTTGTAAAATTTGTTCATTCTAGAAATGACTTTTTACTTGTTGTACCACTATTTGAAATACATGATAAATGAGGAAAGAAAACTTTAAAAAATAGTGCACTCTTGGACTATTTCATTGCATTGTTAGCTAAAAGATTGTATCTAACACACCTGATCACTGTATTATGTACTTACAAACAAGTTGATTGCTCCACCACCTCATAGATGATTGAACTATTCATGCATTTGATTAGATGCTATCGATGTTTCTTATCTAGAACTCCATTTAATAAAATTGTTCCACGCACTTTCTCTCTTCTAAAATTGAAAATCTGAAATAGTTCTCTTTGCTGAATAATGCCCTTATTGGTGAGGCATTATGTATTCCTATTCACTATCACTGTCGTGAGCATGAAATAATGCCCTTATTGGTGAGGAATTATGTATTCCTATTCACTATCACTGTCGTGAGCATGAAAACTATTGATATTTGCATGATATTATGAACATGATGAATAGTAGAAAAATAAACCATACAACAGTGTTTGAGATGAATGTACTCAATTGAATTAATCAAGCTAATTTAAATTAATTGTCCACCTGTAGCTTTCAAAAACATCTTTGAATGCTACAAATGAATAATTGGCTTGATGGCTTGATGGATGAATTCTATTTTACTCTTTCAGTTGCATTTCCTTTCTTGATGAATATGATGATTGCAATCTCTATCTCAACCCACTTGTAATGGATAAGGGGCAGCATGCCAAGCTCTACCCTTGTGGGAGCCCATTTTTTTCCACATGCTTGGTCTTCAAATGATAATTAGCTTCATGATTTTCCCTATACCTACACAAAGAAACAAATGATGTTAGCATAAAACAATATATCATGATGTTGATGTCTCTCTTCCAGCTCATGTTTCTGCACTTTTCTTTAGCTGGTTCTATGCATGCAAGGATTGAAATATATCTCTGTTAGCATGGCATGTAGTATAGTTCATATCCTGAGCTCTTAATTGACACCCTTCTTAATCTTTTGCAGGCACATTCAGGAGCAGAAGTAGGATGGAGCAAGCTACAAAGCATCAACCAAAGTTCAACTCAGGAAATGACGGATATGCCCCATGTTACTTGTCATTTCTCTTTCAGTTGTATATTTCCTTTCTTGTATGAATGGAATGGCTAAAACCATGGCTTGTGTGGATATTTAATTTCAATCTTCTACTTTTCATTTTGAAAATTAAAATGCATGTCAATGCAAATTTGTACTATCATTTGAATTCTCGCAATTAAATGGAATTATGTAAATATGAATTACTTTATGAAATAAATGAAAGCACTAAGAAATGCTTTGTTGTTTGTATGCCCAATCCTGTACTCCATTTGATTGTACAATGATAAATAATTCTTGAAACTTTGCTTCCTCATCTCAATTCATAACCACCACTTATAAAATGATAATTAAGATATAATCAACACTTAGTATATGCAGAAATAATTGTATTTTTCACTTTCAAATATAATAGTATTTAGTCAGCTTCACCAATTGAGCTGTAGCGAAAAATTGGTAACACCTGGATGGGTCCATTGGGATGCGATTAAGAGGGTGTTAAGATATTTATGGGGCACTTCTAAGTATTCCTTATGTTTTCATGGTTATCCTGCTAGACCTCAGCATTCTATTATCATTCAAGGATATGTGGATTCAGATTGGGCAGGTGACATTGACAGTAGAAAATCCTCTAGTGGTTATGTGTTTATGATGTTTGGTGGTGCTATATGTTGGATGAGTATGCGGTAGGATGTAGTAAAATTTTCCATAACAGAGGCAGAGTATATGGTAGCCACTCATGTGTATAAGGAATCCATTTAGCTTAAGAGGCTATGTTTTGATATTGGTTTAGATGTCTGGGACAAATTATTGTTTGTTGTGACAGTCAAAGTGAAATTTCTTTAGCAAAGAATCCTACCTTCCATGCCATAACAAAGCACATTGATGTACGGTATCATTTTGTTCGTGATATGGTAGAAGATGGAAAGGTGAACTTGGAGAAGGTTGACACTTTGGTGAATGTTGCAGATTCACTAAAAAAACTAGTGAGCACATAAAAGTTTAGATGTTGTTATGATTCCATGGGCCTTGTGGCCCTAAGCAGATGATTCTGTATGACTCTTGGCAGGTCTTTGACAAGTGGGAGAATGTTGAGAATAAGATTTCTCAAACTTAGAGTCCTAACATTGATTTATTTGATGTAATTTAATGTATTTATTTGTATTATTTACATTCCTATTGTGTCTTGTCATTACTTGGGACCCACTAGATAGGTGGCATCCCCATTAGACGTGACTGAAAGACACATCATCATCCCAAGTGGACATAGGCATCCCACTTTGCGATCTATGACATATGAAAAATTCTCTTATAGTTGTAAGTGTTGTCAACAATGATAGATTCTATGATAGACTTTATGATGTGTAAGACATCTTTTATAGCCTTTTTTTGGCATATTTTGGGTGCCCAATCTTGGAAGAAGACTATTTGCATATTTGACACTTGTCGGGGGTATAAGGGAGCATGTCACATGTGTCCAAATGAATGTCTAAGGTGTTGGAAACTGTTCCATGTGGATTTGGACACCCTTCACCTTCTAGATCCTTCTTGAAGCTTGTATCACTATCTTTATTGAGTTCCTTAAGTTGTAGAATGCATAGTTTATTTGCAAGTAATGAAGTGCTACCACTATCACTCCAGAATAGGTGTTCATGTTAAAGCACTTGTTGAAGAATCTTGTACTTGGTGATATCTTGTAACCATTATTTGAAATAATAAATATAGTACTGTGTTTTTGGAGGGTGGGGTTTTTTTACCTAAAAGGGTTTTCCCCACGTCTATTTGGTGTCACTGTTTTATGCCTTCTTGTTGTTCTACTTCCATTATTCTTTGTATGTTTTTCTCTTATTATAACAGTGAAAGTTGTTAAATGATTTTTTGTAACTTTCCTCTGCTTATATTAGTGTAGGAAGTTGTTTCCGCTCACCCAACTTCCTTTCAAAGGATGTGTGTGCTTAATTGTTTTATGTGTTTTGCATGGGTGTTGGGAGAACTTGTGTTAAAGAATACTTATAAAGTTCATGGAAGGGTGTTGAGACATGTTGGGACTCATTTAGGTCCTCATTAAGTATATGTTTTGGTCATCCTAATTCTAATTCCACCATAGAATGTTTTGGCACCAACCTAATTTGAATTTGTAAATGAAAATTGTATACGTTCGACCTTGGAAGAGTTTCAAGGTTGAAGATGGTATAAATATAAGTTGAGATGTTTGTGAGAGACAATATAGATGAAAGATAGATGTGATATATGTATGTGAGCTAGGAATTTGAGCAATGTAGTGCAAATTTCATGTTAGGGTTTTGAAGGTAGTTAGTTGAAGGCATCCGACATCTTTCAAGCATGTCTACAAGAGTGTGAGTAACTTATGGTTTATTTCCTATTGCATTGAGATAGTTTTCTCTCTATAAAAATTCTATTCTATCTTCTTTGAAATTCTCTGGTAGTGAGCCCTTCGGGTAGTGATCCCTCATTGGACAACTGTGTCCTATCTTGGCAATGAGGCTCTTCTGGCACTAAGCCTTTGTATTCAATTTTGGAATTATTTATATTGTGAGCTAATCCTCATAATGGTTTTTCCCTAATTTTGTTTTCCACATAAATTTGGTGTTATTGTGTGTATGTTTATACATCTTTTAGTTTCTACGTTTGCACATATGGGTATGTACAGGATCATCGTGCAAAAAATAGGCCCTTAAGTGGCAAAAAATTCAGAAAAATCAGTGTTAGGCAACTTGACGTAAATATTTGAATAAGTTATCTATATTATTTCAAAAATATGTAATAATAGAATTTGTAGAAAATTGAATGTAGTTTCTAAAATACTAGGTTTATTTTAAAATAAATAAAATCTATTTGGTGAAAATTTGAAATTTCAATGATAGTACTTAAATTTCAGGGAAAAATAAGAAGGTGTCCTTGACCACCTAACCATAATAAAATGATAATATTTTTTGTAATATTTTATATATAAGTAGAAGACTCATGTCGGATGTGATGCATATTTTTTTGTAATTTTTTCCAAGTAAATAATTAATTATGAATTTTTATTACAACTTTTAGAAAATATAAAACTTCGTATGTCTGACCACCTTAACTTGGTCAAAACTTCATGAAATTTAATTTTTCTTTTTTTAATCCTATAGTATGTGAAGCATAGAATGTGATGCATGTTTTGGATTCAAAAAATATTATACCATTTGAGAGTTATAGATTTTTTTCAATCAGCCTATCGATCAGGACTTTAGTCGTAATTCTAATAGAAAATGAATAATAATTATTTATTAAATTCAAATTAAATCATAATTTATATTTTTGGAAAGCTAAGAATCTCCTCTAAAAACCCTTTTCGTTTCATTAATTTTGGGTGAAAAAAAATTCGTCAGCCACATACCCTCATAATATTGCCACTTTTTGGCGAACCATGATCCTACACATACCCATATAATGATTAGTCAAATTAGAAGAGTGAGGGATTTGTGAATGGTTATTGATCTAACTTTTGGTGAAAGTTTTAAAGGTTAAAATTTCTACAAATGATTCACCCCCCTCTTAGTTGTCTTGTTCAACAACAATTACTTATATTGTGAGCTAATCCTCACCATGGTTTTTCCCTCATTGGGTTTTCCACATAAATCTGGTGTTCACTTGTGGATGGTGTTGATTGTTTCCATTTCTATTATTTTCTTTTCATGTTTAAACATTATAACAAATTAAGGTTTTAATGAATGGATGTGGATTCAATTACTATTGATAGTTTTAATGTTTTAATTTGATAGAACTAATTCACCCCCTCTCATTCATCTTTTTCTTTCAAAAATTGGTATCAGAGCAAGGTTCCTTAGAAAAAGCTTGATCGCTTGAGGTAGATCTAGATGGTGAACAAGAAGGAGATCCCTATGTTTAATGGTACAAACTATGCATTCTAGAAGGTAAAAATGGAAGGCTATCTGATTTATCTTGGAAATGAAGTTACAAAGGCAGTAAAGACTGCATACACCATTCCTGCAAATGTACTATGCATGAGAGATGAAATCAAGGCCTATGAAACATATGGTAAGGCAAGGTTTTTTCTTTTGACTAGTCTTGCAAATACTGAATTAGTGAAAGTTGTGGATATGAAAAATGCTAAAGAAGTTTGGGATAAGCTAGAAAGTATATATGAAGGATATGATAAGGTTAAACAAGATAAGTTACATAATCTAAAGGAACAATTTGAGACTCTGTGGATATCTAATGATAAAACAATTGTAAGTTACATGTATAGGGTTAATGAACTAGTAAGTGCTATGAGAGGTCCTAGTGCACAAGTCAAAGAACCTAAAGTGGTAAATAAAATTCTTAAAACTCTTCTTGATTCTTATAGCACAAAATATTATTTTCTATTGAGGAATTTGTAGATTTTAATACACACACTAGAGATTAGTTTTATGGTACACTAACTACATTTGAAATGAGGAAAATTGGTCTAAAAAATGGTGCAAAGGTGGAGACTTCTTTCAAGACTAGAAAATCATAAAAATTTGAAGAATCAGATGAAGATGATCTTGATGATGTGGAAGCTAACTTTGTAAGAAGAATAGAAAAGGGAATTGGTAAGTACAAAGGTAAATTACCTTTCAAATGTTTCAGTTGTGGAAATATAGGTTGCTATGCTTCAAGATGTCCAAATATAACTGTGAATAATTATAATAAGGAGAACAAAGGTAATATGATCAAAAAAAGATACTATGTTAGAGAAAATGTTGGTATATCTAATGATGAATCTAATTATGGAGATGTTCATGATAAAGAATTCTTTTTTTTGGTTTTAAAATATGATTTTTTTTACTAACTCTAAAATTTGTGTGAAGGAAAGTGCTCTAGAGAAGAAGGGTAAGGTTGAAGGTACCTTGGTATATACTTTTCATGTTTGAAAAGACAATAACTATTGGGTTATTGATAGTGGTTGCTCAAATCATATGATAGGATACAAGAGTAAGTTTATTAAACTTGAAAAATATGATGGAGGAATTGTTAAATTTGGAGATGATTTAGGTTCTAAGATCTGTGGAATAGGTTCAAACAGTTTTGATGACTGAAGATGTTTACTATGTTAAAGGTTTAAGGCATAACGTCTTGAGTGTTTGACAAATGTGTAGGAAAGGATACAATCTTATGTTTTAGGATGATGGATGTGAGATCAGAAAAGGGTCTAAAACTGTAAATGTTGTTGGAAAGAGGACCAATGGAAATATCTATTAGCTCAAGGGTGTTGATGGTCATTATTTTATGACTCAGATTAATGATCACTGGTTATGGCACAAGAAAATGTGTCACAACAATTTTGATAACCTAGTTAGAATTAGTTTATTTCAAGAAGTGAAAGATATATTGAGGATTACAAAGCCCATCAATGTTGTTTGGAGAGATTGTCAATTTGGAAAGAAAACAAGAAGCAATTTTAAGGGAAAAGAACAATCTTCTACCAAATTGTTGGAATTGAACACACATGCACTTTTGTGGTATGAAAAGAGTGAGAAGTATTCAAGGTGATAGGTATTTCATGCTTTTGATTGATGATTATTCTAGAGACGAAGGATAAGACTAAAGGTACCCCTTGGTATCTTCTTTTCATGTTCGACAAGAAAAGAACTATTGGGTCATTAACAATGGTTTCTCAAGTCATATGACCAGAGACAAGAGTAAGTTTGTTAAACTTAAAAAATATGAAAGAGGAATTGTTAAATTTGGAGATGATTAAGGTGCTAAGATCTATGGAATAGGTTCAATCAATTTTGATGGAAAGCATAATAATGAAGATTTTTACTATGTTAAAGGTTTAAGGCATAACCTCTTTAGTGTTAGATTAATGTGTAGAAAAGGATAGAATCTTATGATTTAGGATGATGGATGTGAGATTAGAAAAGGTTCCAAAACTGTAATTGCTACTAGAAAGAGGATAGATGGAAATATCTATCAACTCATGGGTGTTTATGGTCACTGTTTTATGACTTAGATTAATGATAGTTGGTTATGGTACAGGAGAATTTGTCACATCAATTTTGATAACCTGGTTAGACTCAGTTTAGTTCAAGTAGTGAGAGATTTGCTAAGACTTACAAATCCTATCAATGTTGTTTGTGAAGATTGTCAATTTGGAAAACAAACTAGAATTAGTTTCAAGGGAAAAAAATAATCTTCTACCAGAGTGAGAATTCTTCAAGGTGATAGGTGTTTCATGCTTTTGACTAATGCTTATTCTAGAATGACATGGGTTACCTTTATAAAAGAGAAATATGATGCTCTAGATAGATTTAAAGCATTTAAAGCTATGGTTGAGAATGAAATGGATGTGAAGATCAAATGTTTGAGGTCTGATAGAGGTGGAGACTTCACTTCCAATGAATTTAACATGTTGTGTGAGATTAATGGAATAAAGAGGCACTTATCTGCCCCTAGAACTCCTCATTAGAATGGAGTAGTTGAAAGGGAAAATAGGATTATTCAAGAAGCCACAGGGAAAATAATGAGAGAAGCTAGCCTACCAGATGTCTACTAGAGGGAGAAGCAATTCATACTACTATTTACATACTTAACAGAGTTCAAGCAAGAGCTAATAGAAAAAATACTCCCTATGAGTTGTGGTATGGAAGGATCCCTACTATCAAGGGTATGTGTAGGATCATGATGGGCCAAAAAGTGGTGATATGATGGGTATTTGTAGGGTATGTGGCTGACGACTTTATTTTTACCCAAAATTGATGAAATGAAAAGGGTTTTAAAGGAGATTCTTAGCTTTCCACCAATATGAATTACTCTTTACTTTGAATTTAATAAATAATTATTATTCATTTTTTGTTTGAATTATGACTAAAGTCCTGATTGATGGGTTGATTTAGAAACATCTATATCTTTCAAACAATATCACATTTTTTGAATCTGAAACATGCGTAACATTCTATAATTTGCATACTATAGGATTAAAAAAAAAAAAATGAATTTCATGAAGTTTTGATCAAGTTAAGGTGGTCGGACATACGAGTTTTATATTTTTAAAAGTTATAATAAAAAATCATAATTAATTATTTACTTGGAAAAAATTATAAAAAATATGCATCACATCCGGACATAGAGTCCTCTACTTATATCTAAAATATTATAAAAAATATTATCATTTTATTGTGGTTAGGGTCATCAAAGACACCTACTTATTTTTTCCTTAAAATTTAAGTACTACTACATTGAAATTTCAAATTTTCACCGGACAAATTTTTTTCTTTTTAAATAAACCTAGTAGTTTAGAAACTACATTCAAGTTTCTACATATTCTATTCTTACATATTTTTTAAATGATATAGATAGCTTATTCAAATTTTTACATCAAGTTTCCTAACTCTGATTTTTTTGAATTTTTTGCCACTTAAGGGCCTATTTTTTCCATGATGATCCTGCGCATACCCTCAAGTACTTTAGAGTGTTTGGAAGTAAATGCTATATCAGAAGAGATGATGAAAACTTAGGAAATTTTGATGCAAGGTTTGATGAGGGTATCTTCCTTGGATATTCTACTAAAAGAAAATATTACAGATGTTACAACAAAAGACTAAGAAGGATTTTTTAAAGTGAAAGTGTAAAGGTTTATGAAGACCTACAAAATTTAGTTGTAATAGATGGACATGTCCTAGATGAGCTTTCTTGTGGAGAAGATGGAGAAAAATCTAAAGAAAAAAGAAGTTAAGAATGAAGAGGAAGACGCTCCAGAAAAGACCCCTAAGTATTTGTAGCTAAATCATTCTAAAGAATAGATCATTGGAAAGAAAATAAAAGGTTTGTTGACAAGAAGAAGAGTTGTTGAGCATGAGGTTAATCAATGTTTACTTTGTAAAATTGAACCAAAGAAAGTAAGGAATGCAAAGATAAACACTAGATGAAGGCAATGGAAGAACTTATGTAGATTGAGAAGAATCAGACTTGGGAACTTATTCCTAGACCTAAAAAGAAAAATATTATTGGAAATAAGTGGATATTTAGAAACAAGTTGAATGAGAATTGAGAAGTGGTAAGAAACAAGGAAAGGCTTGTGTGTAAGGGATATGCACAAGTTGGATGAATAGAGTTTGGGGAGAAATTTGCTTCGGTGGATAGAATGGAAACAATCAGGATATTTTTAGCTTTTATGACATATAAAAACTTAAAGTTTATTAGATGAATGTGAAGTATTCTTTCTTGAATGGAGATTTGGAAGAATTTTACATGGAACAACCAAAAGGATTTCAGATTTCAGATAAACCTAATATGGTCTACAGATTGAAGAAGGAATTGTATGGATTGAAACAAACTCCAAGAGCTTGGTATGAAAGGTTAGATAGATATTTGATACATAAAGGATTCAACAAGGACACCACAAATAGTAAGCTTTACATTAAAGTTGAGGAAGATCAAATCTTAATAGTAGTTGTGTATGTTGATGACATAATATTTGGAGGCAATGAAGCTATGTGCAGGAAATTTGTAGAAGAGATGCAAATATAGTTTGAAATGTCTATGTTTGGGGAGATGAATTTCTTCCCTAGGCTACAAATCAATCAAACAAATAAAGGCATATTCATTTTACAATAAAAGTATGTTAAAGAGATCTTGAATAAGTTTGGAATTGATGACTCTAAACTAGTATGTACTCCTATGGTTACTAGTTGCAAAGAAAGGATGATGAATCCTCTAAGGTTGATTAGAGAAAGTATAGATCTATGATTGGTGGAATGCTATACCTAACTGCTACTATACTGGTTATCATACATGTATTTTGTCTTGTGGCTATATTTCAAGAAGATCCTAAAGAGACACATGTTGCAACAATGAATAGTATATTTAGATATTTGAATGATACTATGGATTATGGCTTGTGGAATGTCCTAAGGATACTAATTTCACATTGGGTGCTTACACAAATGTAGATTGGGCTAGTTGTGTGGATAATAGGAAAATTACAAGTGGTGGTTCATTCTTTCTTGGATATAGATTGGTATCACAGCTTAGAAAGAAACAAGATTTTCTTTCTTTATCTATTGCAAAGGCTGATTATATTACAATAGCATCTTGTTGTACATAGGTATAGTTGATCATAAAGACATTGAAGGATATTAGAATAGTGTACAATGATCTTATTTCTATGTTTTGTGATAACACAAGTGTAATCAACATTTCAAAGAATCTAGTGATGCATTCAAGAACAAAGCATATATCAATTAGGAATCACTTTTTGAGATAGAAGGTCATGGAGAATGAAGCAAAGATTGAATATGCACCTACAAAGGATTAGATTGTTGACATATTTACTAAGGCTCTTCCTAAGGATAGTTTTGAGTATCTTTGGGAGGAGTTGGGATTTATTTCCCATCCCTCTTTGAACTAGATGTATATGGAGATGTATCAATCTTCTGGATATATGGATTCATTATTTATCTAGATTAAAGTTGGTTGCTACCTCTCAGGGGGAGTAGGTAGTGACATTTTTTTAGTATGGAATATATGTTGTCTTGGTGCAAAGGTTGTTGAGTTGATTGGTGTTTACTCATAAGGGGGAGTATTCAAAGCAGTTGCAAGTATCTTGGTTCTATGTCAAAGGGGGGAACAATGCAAAATATTTTATCCTTTTCCATTGATGTGAAGAGGGGGGAGAGAGAAGTCATGTGAAAAAGTTTGTTTATACAAAGGGAGAATGATACAAGTATCAAGGGAGAGAGTATAATGAGATAGTTGTGCAATGGGGAGAAAAGAGAAAAGGAATTAAGTAATTCTAGAGTGTTATGTCTTTGATGGGTTTTCATATCTTGTGTTGCTATCAATAGAAAAGGGGTGGATTGGTGAAAGTATTGTTAGGATTTAGGTGCCATCAAACTTGTAAATCCTTTAATTAATTATTCTCATAAATTATTTTCTACATTTACCCATAAGAAGTGAAACTGTTGGACCAACGGTGGTGAAAGAGACAATGTAAATGTAGTGTTACCGTTACCATTTGTCATTTAGGAAAAGGAAAAAATAGCTAGGCATCCGACTTGGAATCTTCTAGAATGAGGTTGTTAGGTTATTGTAAGAGCATCTATGACATGTATGATAGTTTTCATAAGATTCTATGATAGTATGGCATATTCCTATGATAGAATATGCTATATTGGACCCTAGGTACCCATGCATAAGTGATTCCTTATGACAACTATAAGAGCATTAGTAAGAGGCTATTCTTAGGATGCCATGATCATTTCATGAAGGGAGTTGTGAGTTTTGTGAGGAGGTATTACTACCTATTGTTTGGTGAAACAATGGTGGTTTTCATCCTCACATATTTCTTTAAATGGGGGCCTTAAGCTAGAGTTATTTATGAATTCAATTTTGTAGGTTTGAAAGGTAACAGGGTGCTACAGGATTTTACAGGGATGATAAGAGAAGTCTATTGCTTCATGTAATATCTCAGAATATTAGTAATATACTTTCCTCTCTTTTGGTGGTGGATTTTTTCCCTTCAGTGTTTCTCGTCGTAAATCTATTGTTGCATGTGTTATGATTCTTCTATCTCTCTCTCTCTCTCTCATTCTTTCTTCACACTAAGGCTAAAGGTTAAGTTACATATTTTAGATTTGCATTCACTTGTTTAATTTCATATTGCAAGCTTTCTTCACCTTGATGTTCAACAAGTATGTAGGTGTTATCATTGATGTCAACAAGCTTGTCTTGTCATTGATGATAGTTGTGCAGTGGTTGAGAATCTAGATTGTTTCTTTGATTAATTGCATTATTTTTTCATTAGTTAACTTTTTGATTTTAACCTTTGCTATCAATTTTATAATCTTTTCTTTATGATTTAGATGTCGAGGATATTGAGAAAATTGACAAAATACTTGGAAACTCAATGTTCATGTAGAGGTGTTCTAGTTTGAGGAGGTGTTTTGGTTTTGCTTTGAATTTTTTTTGGGTTGAATATTTTCTTCTGTGGATTGAATATGTTAGAGTTGTTTAGAGTTTCTATATCCAAAATCTTGGCTTTTGGATCAATGGTAAGAGAACGTTATGTTCACCAAAGTGTGAAGTAGTTTTGCAGTGTTTCTTACCGATGTGTCTAGGAGAAATGTTCTTGGTCCACATTTCTCTGCAGCTACTCTTTATGTCTTAAAATTTTGTAGATATGTTGATGGTGTTGATTTCTTTCCCGTTTCAAGAGGATTTATGGTTTAGTACTCTAAAATTTAGATTTTAGAGTTGCAGTGTTTGGAAGTTTAGTTTGAGTGTACTGGGCATGTACATTTTGAAGTTGTGAGTTGTTGCGAAGAAGTTTCATGAATTTCAAGGTGATAGAGGAGTATTCTAGATCATGATGAAGTGTGGTATGTGGTTTGCAATTCATCCTTGGATTTGAGGAAGCATGCAATTCAAAGTTTAATGGTGTTTGCATGGGTAATGACTAACCTAGTGTTTACACTACATTTGAAGATGTTTGAACACTAATGAAGGCATATTGTGGCATGTGGGATTTGATTTGGGTCCCAGTTAAGTTTTTTATTGGTCCACTTTCATTCCTATCCATTGTAGGAATGCTTAGTGCCAACCTATTTTGAATTCGTCAAAGTGTAAGGTAAGTATAGCTGAATTGAAGATATTTTTCAAGTTGCAGATGGTATAAATGCAGGCTAATTTGATACAAGATGGTGTGTGGAATAGAATTGAGTACTGTGATGCAAAATTAAGTGTAGAGTCGTGAAATGCAGTGCAAGCTATAAAGAAAGATTGTTGAATGTAGTGAGTTGATGTATCTTGATCTCTTGAAGGCTGCTAGAGATGTTGGATTTGTTGTGGTTGAGTCTCTATTGCATTGTGATTATGTTCTACATGTAACATTCTATCTCCTTTTCTTATTTCTATTTTGATAGGGAGCCTGAGTTGTGAGTCTTTTTGGATAGTGTGTCCTATTTTTGTATTGAACCTATTTGTACCAGTTTTGTAATTACTTATATTGTGAGATAATCCTCACCATGGTTTTCCCCTCATTGGGTTCTCCATGTAAATTTGGTTTTCTCTTGTGGGTGGTGTCGAGTGTTTTAGTTTTTTTTATCTTCTTTTCATTTTTAAACATTATAACAGATAAAGGGTTTAATGAATACATGTGGATCTAATTACTGGTGAGCGTTTTAATGTTTTAATTTGTTACAACTGATTCACCCCCCTCTCAGTTGTCTTGTTCATTCAACATCAAATTGTTAGAAAGTGAAGAATTAGGATTAATTTGTAGAATGGGAATCATTGGCTTCTACAAGAGGTAAAACATGTTCCATGGATGACTAGAAATTTAATTTGAGTAGGGAAACTAGATGATGAAGCTTGTGTTGTTAATTTTAGGGATAAAGTTTGGAAGGTCACAAAAGGTGATTTAGTTGTAGAGAAAGGTGTGAAATTAGGAACTTTATATATTTTTATAGATCATATTGTTCCTTCTACTTTAGTTGGTGGGTATGTGTAGGATCATGGGGGTCCAAACTAGGCCTCTAAGTGGCAATGAAAATTCAGAAAATTAGAGTTATGCAACTTGACATAGAAATTTGAATAGGTTATTAACATAATTTGAAAATATGTAAGAACAAAAGTTTTAGAAAATTGAATGTCGTTTCTAGGCTACTAGTCCTTTTTTGGAAAAAAATTAATTTGTTTTGAGAAAATTTGAAATTTCAATGCAATGGTACTAAATTTTTAGGAAAAAAGAAGAAGCAAGAGTGTGTCTTACCACCCTAATTATAAGAAAAACATAAAAAAAATTCTAATTTTTTTAATATAAGTAGAGGACACATGTCTGAATGTGCCAAATTTTTTTTTGTAATTTTTTTCCACATAAATAATTAGTTATGATTTTTTTACTATAAATTTTTATAATTATTAAAAAATTTGTGTCTGACCACCATAACTTAGTCAAAAAATTACGAAATTAAATTTTTTTATCTTATAGTAGGTGAAGCATAGAATGTGGTGCATTTTGTAGATTTGAAAAATTTTAAGTAGTTTGAAAGTTAAAGAAGTTTTTCAATCAGCCTATCAATCAGGACTTTAGAAGTAATGTAGGTAGAAAATCAATAATAATTATTTATTTAATTCAAAATAAGTCAAAATTTATATTGGTGGAAAGATGACAAGTTTTTTCTATAAACCCTTTTCATTTGATGAAAATTGGGTAAAAAAATGGTTGGCAGCCACAAGGGTGAACTTTAGAAAAGTAAACAAATTCTACAAAACACATTTTTTGGGTTGACTTTTTGTCCCAAACCAAATCTTGAATGAATATCCATTTTGGTTGAGTAATACCAAACCAAAACGGATATCCATTAATTATAATTTTTTATATTATTTATAATACATAATATTATATAATATGTGGGTATGTGCAGGATCATCATTGAAAAATAGGCCGCCCTTAAGTGGCGAAAAATTTAGAAAAAATAGAGTTAGACAACTTGATGTAAAAAATTGAATAATTTATTGATATTATTTCAAAAATATGTAACAATAGAACTTGTAAAAAATTGAATTTAGTTTCCAAACTACTAGGTTTATTTAAAAAAAAAATCTATTTGGTGAAAATTTGAAATTTCAATGCAATAGTACTTAAATTCCAGGGAAAAAATAAGAAGTAGGTGTCTATCTAACCACCATAACCACCATAAAATGATATTATTTTTTTATACGATTTTAGATATAAGTAGAGGACTCATGTCCCAATGTGATACATATTTTTTTGTAATTTTT
>VDFB02000017.1:3514058-3525087 GCA_007258455.2 Sequoia sempervirens | reverse complement strand
ATACATATGTTGTCTTTATGTGGTCACAGTAAAATCAACTTGATCAAGCTCAAGCTGCTACTCCACTAATGAAGGATAAGCCACCAGTTACCATTGCAAAAAGAGAGGATCATGAATGTAACACACCCCATATCATTATTGTAAATATTTAACTAATTTTATTTAGTTTCAATAAGCAATAAGAAGGGAACCTCCCCTTTCTGAGAGGGGAGATTCTATCTCACATAGTTGTGGTTGAAATCAAGGTTTTGTAATCTATTAAAAGGGATTACATAATTTTCACCCAACATGATGTAATATGGATAAATGATGGAAAAAATAGAAGGCATGCCAAATTAAGGGCCTAGGCCTCTAAATTAGGTCTATGGGGCCTACAAATAATCCTAGAGTGGTCCATAAGTCATCATTTTCACTCTTTTACTTTGGTACATTAGAGCTTTGGTCCAGATGCGCCTTAGGTGAGATGGTGAATGTTTCATGATATAGAAATCACATGGAGCATATTTGGAGGTTTTGATGACTAGAGGTAGGAGGGTTAGTATGCATAAAAAAAATTGAGGCCCTCAAATTAGGTTGGACATTAAATGATACATAAAAGGTGGGCCAAGCAAAGGCATGACTCCCAAATTAATGATTTTAGTGTGTTTTTAATGCTTTTGCTAGGATTGATATATTGTAGCACATTTGATGGTTGGGTTTAGAAAATTCATCAGGGTTGTGCTTTTAATGATCAGGATTAGTTGTTCCAGTCTATTAGTGCTTTTGAGGTGATAGATTAACATTTTCATGCTAAGATCACCCTTTTGAGGATACAAATTATCCCTTTCACTAATATCACACTTTCTAGGATAGGGATTTGTTTTTTTTTGTTTATGTGGCTAAGATCATGCTTTTGAGGGTAAGAATTAGTGTTTTTTGTTGTTAAAATTGTTCTTTTTAGGGCTACGACTAATGATTGGATTTGGATGAAATGTAGGAGAGTCATCTTATACTACAATCATGAGATAAATATACTCTAACAATGAGATTGGAAGATGAAGTTGGTTAGTGGCCCAAGATTTAGGTGCATCAAGCTATGATGATGACACTAGTGGAGCATTGAGAGTCTAAGATTAGCACATTTCTCTTTCTTATTTCAGAGATGATGATCACCTCAAGGATTTGTAGAGGATTGTGTGCATCCCCATCCAAGGTGATTCAATAGAGTATAACATTGCAACTAGGCAAGGCTATTTGATGTGAAAATTCATGACATGAGATCTGCTCATCAAAAGAGAGGAGAAAAAATCTGGGCTTGTTGTGTGTCTTCACAAAATGCCTCATTTTGATTTTATCAAAATAAGGACCCCATTTTTTTCTTTCATTTTCCTTGCCCTATAGTTTCAACAAATTCTAGGATCCTTAAAATTTCTCAAAATTGGTCCTCCATGTGGCCAAAGTTCCATCATGGATGGAAAGAGAATGAAAAATTAGCCAAGATTTCCTTTTGAAGTTAGTCAAAATTCTTTGAGGCAAGAAATTTATTCACTTGTGGGTTTTGTCATCCTTACTGGCACAAAGTTAGTAGCATAACCAAATCCTAAATGGCAAGATTAGTTGCATTTTCTCACAAAATTCATTATGGTGAGAATTTTAGTTGTTAATGAACTAGATACAAGAGAATAATAAAGTGTAAATTCACTTAAAGTTTCCAAAGACCAAAACATTTATAAAGAATTTGTTTTTTAGATTTCCAACTTCCAAGTGAATAATTTTAAGCATTGACTTTCTGGTTCACTTAAATTTTCTTGTAGACGTGTCAATTCTAAACTCAATATAAGTTTTGTGGAAGTCCTATCTCTTATTGAAATCGCTCATTTAACAAATACTAGAAATTGAAGTTCTCTTAGAATTGTCTACATAAAGTACCATATTGACATCACCATAAAGAATCATTTCACATTATTTAAGAATTGTTTTTTATGACAACTTGTGTGGAATTACCAATGTAACAATAATTATTATGAGGGAAACTTATCTACCAAAAATAATTCTTTAGCAACAACAAGATGCATAATCTCCATTTAATTAATTAACAATCGTAAGTTCAAATTTAAATTATATGAGTATCCCTAATATATTAAGAACCAACCCAAATAGTATTCTTATTACAAGCACAAAATTATTTTATTTTATCTCTAAGATGGTTATAAAACACATTTTAGGCTTTCTATGACTCACAATGATTTGGCATTAATCACATACCTATCCTACCATTAACTAAATTCATCTCTTTTTTAATGGGAGAAGTGGATTTGTGGTTCTTTATAATATTTTTTTCCCCCTTATTATTACCTTAAAAGGGTAGAACTCGAACACTTAAATACAAAGTAATTTAACTCCGAAAGGACCTATGCTTTTTTAAACTTCAATTTGATACCAAATACATAATTCTCCAAAAAAAGGAGACATTAGTATTAATAGGGTTCATTTTTTAAGATAGGATATTTGTCTTTCTAATGTGATTTTTAAATCCTAATAATGTCTTCAATTTACAACAATAAACAAGAAGAAACTACTTAACATTGACCTAGTTTTTAGTAAATTTATCTTCTTATACAAGATTACAACTTATCAAGATTGTAAATGTAATCTTCTCCTCTAGACTATATTATAAATGTGAACTAATCCTCTACTTTCAAAAATTAAAATTTAATCACTATCCACTAACAAATATACTTAAAATATAATAACTGAAAACATCGATCTAAAAGTACTTTGAGCATAAAGTTAATCCTAATATAGATTAATTTAACATCTAATTTCTAATATAAATGTTGATTTATCATTTTATTTCCTGTTCATAAAGCTATGTGGCGCCCTCATTTACCCAGTGGAAGGGGCCAGAGCTGCGTAAATTTTCGTGTCATAAATATTGTACGGAAAGGTGTACATGCACTCCCAGCTCTATGGAACGCACTCCAAGCTCTTTGGATTGAATCTGCACCTTTCAAGTTTGCAAGTTGGCGGACTTTAAGGAGTCCCTTACAGTTGAAAAGACAAGATTCGATTGAATGGTCGGAAAGAAATGTGCGAATTCATATTCCTTCCTTCGATCTTCTTAGCTTTATTTATCTTCGAGGAAACTACGGTGTTTCAGAATTTTTAAAGCGAAACAGAAGTAATAATTACTGTGTGAATGGCAGAAACTTTTTTTTATATATTCCTGGCTTCTTATCATAAGAGTTGTAAAGATTGACAGATCGGTTAATGAGCAAATGCTTTCAAAGAAAGGACTAAGAGTTTGAAAAGACATAAATAGAATAAGAATAAATATGTTATAATCATATATATAATGATAAGGAAGGAAAGAATATATATTTTTAAAGGATGAAGTTAATTTTAAAGTTAAGCAGATGGAGAATATTATAAGATTAAGTTAAAGTATGATGAAAAATTAAATAGATTTGCTATATCTTAATTAATGATTCATTTTGTATTAAGAATATAAAAGTATAAATTTATTTATTTAAATTTCAATTGTAATTAATCTGTAGATTCTGAAGAATGGAAATTAATGTAGAATATATAAGAACAAATTAATGTATGGTGAAAAATGTTACTTCTATGTTAAATAATACTTTGCTTCATACTAAAGAATATAATGTTAATTCCAAGTAAGTGGTTGGAAAATTTCATAATAGTAAACTATAATATAGTGATAAATATGTTAATTACATCTTAATTAATAACTTTAAACAATAATATAAAGTATGTTGAACTTTATTTTGATCTAATAATTTTAAACCAATCAAAATGTTCAATTATATTTTATTTGAAGTTTAAATTCTAATTTATTTTGTATTCTTCAATATTGCATATTCATGACAATTCCCATTTGGATGTTTGTATAATTATATAAATATATGTATTTACGAATAATTTCAAAGATCCAATACTAAATAAGTCATTGTCATATCCATGTAACTTAAATTTTTGATAGAAAATAAATATATTATATGACTAGCACTCTCACTAAGATCATGTTTTGGAAGGGTTAGCATTTGTGTAGATCAACATATACATAGATTGGTAAGTAAGTGGATTTTTTGGTTAGGGCTAATGATTGGATTTGGATGAAATGTATGAGAATCATCTTATACTATAGTCATGAGAGAGATGTCCTCTAACAATGATATTTAATGCTTATCTAATAGATATGGATTTGCATTTTTTTAGGTCCTATTGGATAACATGGAGTTGGTTAGTGGGCTAAGATTCATGTGCATTGAGATGATGATGAAACTGGTGGAGGATTGGGAGTCACATATTAGCACATTTCTCTTGCCTATGGGGGAGATGATGGTCACCCTTAAGGATGTGTAGAGGATCTTGTGCATCCCTATCCAAGGTGAGTCAATAGAGTATGACATTGCAACTAGGCAAGGCTATTTGAAGAGAAAATTCATGACACGAGATCTACTCATCAAAGGAGAGGAGTAAAAATTTGGGCTTGTTGTGTGTCTTCACAAAATGCCTCATTTTGATTTTATCAAACTAAGGACCTCATTTTTTTTTTCTTTTCCTTGCCCTACAGTTTCAACAAATTCTAGGATCCTTTAAAAGTTTCAAAATTAGTCCTCCATATGGCCAAAGTTACATCATGGATGGAAAGAGCATGAAAAATTAGCCAAGATTTCCATTTAAAGTTAATCAAAATTCTTTGAGGCCCTTGGTCTACTGGTGAAGTTGAAAGGTTCTAAATGAGCCCACCAGGGATCAAGTCTTGCTGAGTGCAAGGCTCCGACACCGAAAAAGGGATGAGGTCAGGATCGTGCCCCGGGCAAATTTGGCGGAATGGATACCCCTCAGTCCTTGGCTCTTAGCTGAAGAGGTTCAGCCCAAGAAGGCTCGTGCTCCCGTATTGGGTAGCTACAATTAATTTGTGGATGACCTCCATAAAAAAAAAAAAAAAATTCTTTGAGGCAAGAAATTTATTCAATTATGGGTTTTGTCATCCTTACTGGCTCAAAGTTAGTAGCATAACTAAATCCTACATGACAGGCTTAGTTGCATTTTTTCACAAAATGTTTTATGGTGATAATTTTAATTGTTAGTGAACTAGATACAAGAGAATAATAAAGTGTCAATTCACTTAAAATTTCCCAAGACCAAGCAATTTATAAAGAAAGTTAATATTTTTTAGATATATGACTTCCAAGTGAATAATTTTAAGCGTTAATATTATAGTTCACTTAAATTTTCTTGTAGACGTGTCAATTCTAAACTCAATTTAAGTTTTACCAAAGTCCTATATCTTATTGAACTTGCTCGTTTAACAAATGCTAGAATTTGAAGTTGTCTTAGAATTGTCTACATAAAGTACCATACTGACATTATCATAAAGAATAATTTCACATTATTTAAAAAAAAAATGATGATAACTTGTGTGGAATCACCAATGTAACAATAATTATTATGAGGGGAACTTATCTACCAAGAATAATTCTTTAGCAACAACAAGATGCATAATCTCCATTTAGTTAATTAACAATCATAAGTTCAAATTTAAATTCTATGAGTATCCCTAATATATTGAGAACCAACCCAAACATTATTCTTATTACAAGCACAAAATTATTTTATTCTTCCTCTAAGATGGTTATAAAACACATTTTAGGCTTTAAATTCCATGATTTCTATGACTCACAATGATTTGACATTAATCACATACCTTTCATACCATTAACTAAATTCATCTTTTTTGATAGGAGAAGTGAATTTGTAGTTATTATATTATTATTTTTCTTTATTATTACCTTAAAAGGGTAAAACTAGAACTCTTAAATACAAATTTATTTAATTCTCAAAGGACCTATGTGTTTTTAAACTTCAATTTGATACCAAATACATAATTCTTCAAAAAAGAGACATTAGTTTTAGTAGGGTTCATTTTTTAAGATAGGATATTTGTCTTGTTATTGTGATTTTAAAATCTTAATAATGTCTTCCATTTACAACAATAAACAAGAAGAAACTACTTAATATTGACCCAATTTTAAGTAAATTAGTCTTCTTATACAAGATTACAACTTATCAAGATTGTAAGTGTAATCTCGTTCAAGATTGTAAATGCAATCTTCGCTTCTAGACTATATTCTAAGTGTGCACTAATCCTCTACTTGTAAAAATAAAAATTATTTAATTCTAACATTGACAAATTAAAATATAATCACTATTCATTAACAAATATACTTAAAATTTCAAATTGTAACTAAAAACATCGATCTCAAAGTACTTTGAGCTTAACGTTAATCTTAATATAGATTAATTTAATATCTTATTCCTAATATAATTGTCGATTTACATCTTATTTCCTGTACAGAAAGCCATGTGGCGCCCTCATTTACCCAGTGGAAGGGGCCAGAGCAGCGTAAATTTCCTTGTCAGAAATATTGTACGGAAAGGTGTACATGCCCTCCTAGCTCTATGGAACGCACTCCAAGATCTTCGGATTGAATTTACACCTTTCATTAAGGAGTTCCTTACATTGGAAAAGATGAAATTTGGTTGAATGCTTGGAAAGAAGTGTGCGAATTTATATTCCTTCCTTCATTCTTTTTAGCTTTACTTATATTCGAAGAATTACGGCGTTTCAGGATTTTTAAAGGCAACAGGAGTAATAATTACTGTTGAATGACAGCAATTTTCTGCTTTTTTTAAGATATTCTTTGCTTCTTATCATAAGAGTAGGAAATATGGACGGATCGGTTGATGAATAACTGCTTTCGAAAAAAAAAGGCAGAGTTTGAAAAGACATAAACAGAATAAACAGAATAAGTATAAATATGTTATAATCATTTATATGATGGAGAATAAGAAGAAAATAATGTTTTCTTAGAAGATGGAGAATATTATAAGATTAAGTTAAATTATGATGGAAATCAAAGAGAATGGTTACATCATAAGAGTTGGAAAGATCGACAGATCGGTTGATGAATAACTGTTTGCAAAGAAAGGGCAGAGAATTTGAAAAGAAATAAATAGAATAAGTATAAATATGTTATAATTATTTAAGAAAAGAATGTTTCTTTAATGTAGGATGAAGTAACTTTAAAAGTTAAGTAGATGGAGAATATTCTAAGATTAAGTTATAGTATGTTGGAAATCAAAGAGATTGATTACATCATCATTAATGGTCTATTTGTACGAGAACGTGATTTTAAATTCAACTGAACTAGTAGAAAATACATTAAAATAATGCAAATGATAAAATTTATGTTTTTAAAAAAGGAATTTATAATTTTGAAAGTCATAATTGAAATGAGTATATATGTTATAATTATGTACACCATGAGAAGGAAGAAAATAATGTTTCTCTTTATTTGAGAAGAAACGACTTTAAATTCAAATAAAAGGAGAATATCATAAGAATAAGCTGAAATATGGTGAAAAAGGAAGTGATGCTTAGATCTTATTTAATGGTTCATTTTATATTAGAGGACTCAACTTTAAATTCATGTGAGTGAGTAGATGATAAGTAAAAGTAAACTAAAATGTGAAAAATTAAAAATTCATACTTCCATCTTAATTTATGTTTGGTTTGATGTGAAGTCCATACAAGTTCAAAAAAATATTACTTCCATCATATTTAAATGATTTGACATCATGTCGGAGGACACAATTTTAAACCCAAGTAAATGGACTATATAAAAGTATAAATCTAGTTATTTAGGCTTCAATTGTAATTATTTTTTAGATTTGTATCGAATGATGGAAAATAATGGAGAATATATAAGAACAAATTAATGTATGGTGAGAAAATGCTACTTCGATGTTAAATAATAATTTTCTTCATACTAAACAAAAAAATGTTAATTCCAACCAATGTTAATTCCAAATAAGTGGTTCAAAAACATCATAATGGTAAACTATAATATAGTGATAAATATATTAATTACATCTTAATTAATGAATTTAAACAATAATATAAAGTATGTTGAACTTTATTTTCATATATAATTTTTAAACCAATTAAAGTGTTCAATTATATTTTATTTAAAGTTTAAATTCTAATTTATTTTGCATCATTCAATATTGAATATCCATGAAAATTCCTATTTGGATGTGTGTATAGTTATATAAATATGTGTATTTACAAATAATTTCAAAGATTCAATACTAAATAAGTCGTTGTCATATCCATGTAACTTAATTTTTGATAGAATAAATATATTATATGGTAGGATTGTTTAAAGTTGTGTAAGTTTCTTTCTATAAATATTAATATAGAAAAATGTACATGCACGTTGAGTTTATGGAATTATCTCCAAACTCTCTGGATTAAAGTTGCACCTTTCACATTTCAAAATTTTTTTATCATTTTTTAGCACATTTTATGGTTATACCTAATGTGGAATTTGAATGTATTTTACATTATATGAAATCCTAAATGACATCATCTATTTAACAATTATTGGTTCTAATTGACCATGTATCTATCATCCACATATGATTATACTATCTAATAATTGACCATTTCAACATGAAAATAAATGTGACTTCCTACCTTTACAAATGACTACCTAGAACCTTTTTGCTCAACTTAACAATCAAAATTTTAGCTAATTCCATTTACTATAGCATCCTAATCATTTCTATGGTAAAGTATAAGGATAGGTTGACATGCCTCTTCTCATTAGGTAGACTAATTGAATGAGAAAGAAGATCTTGTCAAAATTTTATGTTGTGTTTTAATTTAAGAACCATGTTAGCAAAGAAAAAACTACTTGGGTGAAAAAAGAGTAATTAATAGAGTTAGTTATCATCACTAAGGAAAAATAGAAAAAGGAAGTATGAAAAGAGATAGAAGATTATACACTTACCCATCTAGAAAGTACAAAAGGAGAATTCCAAAGTTTCACAAATAAGAAATAAATCATGGAAACTCATAAAGAATGACAACCTGGAGAGGAAAAAGACAATACCAAGGAACTTGCAATCAAAGTGACAATCACATAGTAAAATTGTTGTGCAAGTAGGGTAAGTGCACTGAAATGGGATAAAAAATAGGGTCAAAAGTATGCTTGATGCTTCGGGTATCCTAATGGTTTGTACATACTATTTTTATTTTTGCATTCCATTTCATCCACCTATTTGCATTGTATTTTTCTATCATTAAGCTTTTGTATATCCTTTTTCTTATTTTCCATAGCTTGGTTGTTCATATCTATTGTTTTCACTCTATCATGTCTTTTATCAATGTCAATTTTCTATTGCTTAGTTGGGGGAACCTTTTTCCTTGACCTTTGTTTTGGGTTGGATTCATGTATCTTCAAATCATATGCAAAATCTTAAACCATTAGGCTTTAATGAAAATCATGATCAAAGCAAATGTCATCTATCTTAATGTTCTTAGAGAAGTTGGGGTTTACACACAATTTTATTTCTTTTCATGTTTGATTGTGTGTTATTTTATTTATACAAGTTAGGTAAATGACAAGCAATATCCACTTGCTTAGGTTCCTCTTCAAAGTAACAATATGTCTTATTTCATTTTTGGCTTTTTTTCCATTTTTGCATATAGCCTTTGTTGCATATTATCTTTATAGCCTTCACTTTGATATTTAATCCTTTAGGGAAATTGATCTCATTGTATTCACAAGTGTTGGTATGCATCATAGTATCATAACCATAACATGTTCTTCATAATCATAAATCATAATCATATATTATATTCATCATAACCATATAACATAATCATAATAAATCATAGCATCCATCCATTACATATATGCATATATCATCACAATTAATATCATCATCAATATCGATAATCACATCATAACATCATAAATAATCTCATCATAACAATATAAAATAATCATCATCATGAATCATGTGCATCATATAAACTAAAGCATAACTATATATAGTTTCCATCAAAAATGTCTATCATAAGTCATATATATACATCATCATCATATACTACAATATCTACATGGGTTCTACGAGCCATATGAATAAAAAAATATATACAATGGACAATAGGCATGCGTCTACACCAATAATTTTCATGAAGAAAAAAACTTATACATCATATATATACATGTGTATGTAAGGTGTGTTCCCTATCCCAAGCTCCCTCCTCTTGAGTGGATTGGAGATCCTCTGATCCCTCTTGGTCTTGGTGGTGGTCATGTTAGTGATGGCCCCATGCTCCCCATGCTCCATGATCCTCCTAATCTAGCCTCAGAATAATTTTGGCTCTAGGTCCACGAGGAGTAGGGTTGAGCCTGTTACTCCCTAGGAACAGGCTAAGAGAGAGGTTAACACCACATTTTTTTTATAAACTTGCATCGAAAGATGTGCAAACGTGAAATTTTGTTACCCTTTCAAAAAATCACATATTTTACATGAAATGGTTGTCTAACCTTTGGGTCAGATGCCCAATGCAAAATCCAACCCATTGGGTTGGTATTTCCCAATGCAACCCAAATTTGGCGCTCGTCAAATGGGTCGCTTCATTTGGGTAGTGCCAAATTTGGCGCTCGCCAAATGTAATTCATGACTTTTGGAATGCATTTTCTAGACTCTTTCATTTTCTCTTTCTTTACCAAGGAAAATATATACATGAAATAAACATTTAAGTATAAGTTGACATTTACAATGTATATAGTTTCAGGATGTTTGAGAGTGGTTTCAGATCTCTAAGAGTTATAATGCAAATGCTAGTTTTTGGAAGATTTTAAAAAATTTCATACTTGGTCAAATTTCAGTAATCAACATGTCAAATTTCAGTAATCAGAAGGTCAAATTTCAGTAATCAAGAGGTCAAATTTCATCTTTCTATCTTTTTCACTCATTTTAATCTCTTATTCTCTAGACCTCTCTCTCTCTCACTATCTCTATCCCTTTGTTTGACACTCTCTCCCTTGAGCTCAAGAACTACATCTCTACATGTTTATCTCTCTCTCCTTCCCTCTCTAATATCTCTCTCCTTCCCTCTCTAATATCTTTCTCCCTCCCTCCCTCCCTCCTTCCCTCTCTA
>VDFB02000017.1:3498260-3513958 GCA_007258455.2 Sequoia sempervirens | reverse complement strand
GGTTAATGGTAGAGGGTAGAGGGTTTAAGGGTTAAGGGTTTAGGGTTTAGGGTTAAGGGTTTAAGGGTTTAGGGTTTAGGGGTTGAGGGTTGAAGTTAGAGGGTTGAGGGTTTAAGGGTTGAGGGATAAAGGATTGAGGGTTGATGCATTAGGGTAGAGATTTTACTTGGGTTTAATGGTTTAAGGTAAATCATTCTATTAAATTAAATCAATCTTTATTTAATTTAATCTAACATCATCTCCTTTTAATTAAATAAATCAAAATATTTATTTAATTAAATCTAAATCATATTCCTCTCAACTTTGATTTAAATCAATCCAAAAATATAAATCAAATTGTCACACCAACTAATCTCCTTTTAATATAATCAAATCTCAATTAAATTAATCGTAATTCCCTCAAATCCTCTAGCTTTTGCCACTTGCTCATGAAAATCATTTTATTTGATTTATTAAAACTCCTTTTTCATTCAAAAAGGAATCAAAGGTTGGAATATTCTTCAAATTTGAAATCTCCCCCAAGTGGATTTATCCTTCCAACAAAGCATTAAAGCCTCTTACAAGTCCTTTTCCTTGAGCCAAGTGAAATTAACTTCATCTTTCACCTCATCTTTCAAGCCATCTTTTGAATTTCAAATTTCCCCCTCTTTGCACATTCTCCAAAATGTGTTGCATCTCTCTTCAATGACATGTTGACAAGTGGCTCTTTATCATTGGATCATCTTTAGTCCCACATCCTCCATATCTTTCATTCTTCAATCCTTATCTCTTATAAATAGATGCCTTCTCTATTTGTTTTGGGGGAGCCACAATCAATGTAAAATCATTATGCTCATTTGAGGAGGAGAATTGGAGGCAAAGTCATTATCTTTAGCAAAGTTCATCCACTCTTCATCCATCTTAGCTAGGTTATATAGGATTTTCTCCAAGAAAGCATCAATCTTCATTAAGATCATCACCAAGCTTACACGGGATTGGGAAAGGGCCATTTTCCACATCAAAATGGCACCAATTCCCCCATGGGATTGAGAGTTTGCATGCTTAAATAGGATTTAATTGCTTTTCTTTTTTTTTTCTTCATTTCTTTCCCATTTTGAGCATTGTAGATGAATTTCATGGGGAATCTTAGTTATAACTTGCATATGGATCTAATATTGTGTTTGACTGCTATGTTTGTACAGGGCTAGCATTGGGGTTCACATTTTGGCGCTAGAGGGAGGGAAAAAATCACAAATATAACACGTTTCTTTTAAATTTCATTGTTTTTCAACAGGTTTGTTCATTACCTTTGTTTTAGCTCATTTGCAAGATCTTCTAGCACATCCAAGCTCTATTTCAATGCATCTATAAGATCTTCCAATGCATCCACACTCTATTATGGCACATCTAGACCCTGTTATAGCGCATTTGAGCATTCTTTTCATGCAACTGAGAATTCTTTTATCACATTTGAGCATTCTTTTAGTGCATCTGAGCATTCTTTTGGTGCATCTAAGAATTCTTTTAGAGCATCTGAGCATTCTTTTTGGTGCATCTGAGCATTGTTTTAGTGCATAGGTTCTATGTTTTAGCGCTTTATAATAATTTTTTAAATGGCCATATATTGGTCATACAAAGGTCTTTTTTGAAGCTTTTTTTTTAAATGGGGTAGAATTTCATAATCTATGCAATGGTGTAAGTGTTTCTCAATTTTAGTAGAGTTAAAATTTTCAATTTTACATCTAAAGTCAAATCACATTGTAACTTGGTCTAAGTTTTAGGGTTTTAAAGGTTAATGATTCATTCAACCCTTATATCTTCTTGTTTCTTAATCTCATCTAACATTTTGAGTACTTTTGCAAGTTAGGAAATCAAAGAGGGAAGGAGGAAACGAACACAAAGGCTTTCTATGGCATCATCATTTGATTGTAACAAGTGTTTTTAAACACTTTGGGAGCAATTATAATCCCATTTTAAGGCTTTTGTTATCTTCAAGTTTTAGGACTCAATAGATTTCAATTTGGGTTTAAAAAGAACAAGACAAAGGGATTAAAAAGAACCATAGGAAATTTACTAGATTTTTTTTTGGACTTAACAATTGAACAATCAAATCTCACACTCCCTTTGGTGCTTAAAAAGAATCAAATTCTTGATTTGGAGGATTTAAAATGAACAAGTGATTTTATGTTTTGTAATCCCTTATCCAAAGTAATATCATTCAAAAGATGTATGCACTTCTCTTGTGCCTCATGGAGATCTCTAGAATCAAAAGGATTTTTGTGATATTAAGTTGTATAAGTGATTATCTCCACACTTCAATTTGGATTCTTAAAATTGAACAAATCTTGTGAGTGTGAGTGGAATATATCGCGTGTGTTCTCTCCTTGTTTCTCAACAAAGATCAATCGAATTATGGATGTGCTTTCTCACTTTGTTTATCCTTAGAGGGCCTACCTTGTGGGAAAAAGTAATCACCCAAGGGAACGACCCAATTGGGAACATGCTAAAGCCAAGCGACTTCCAATCAGTATATAAGTGTGGGTACTTGAGGAAAGACAAGTATCACAAGGATTGTTCCGACAAGAAGGGAAGTAATGGTCTCTTACCACATGGATGATCCCCCATGAACGGAATGCCCCTACTAGAACCTTTGTTTAGAAAGGATAAAATCCTTGATCTATTTGTTGATACAAGAACAGTCATTTTGAAGTCATCCCACATTTTTACGGCTCTTAGTGGAGATGAGAAGTATGCCATGGGAGTTGCATGGATACTAATCCTTGGTTGACCCAAGAAGAAAGTGCACTATAAGGAGGAGCTTATGTGGTCAAGCATCTAATCATCTGCTAAGAGTAGGCATAGTTGGATTTATCCAAGTGGGGATTCAACAAATATTTTCTCAATATCCATAGGGTTGTACATGTTCTTGAAATCAAAACACTTTTCTTGGATCTTAAACATTGGGAAAACAACATTCAACATGAACATCAAATTTCAAAGTTGTTAGAGAAAGAAAATACCAATGAAAAAATTCAAGTGCTACTGCTTGTCCCTTGGGATTCTATCCTTAGAGGCTTCTAAGTATTTGGATTTATATCTCAATTTTCTCTCACTAAAGTCAACATTAGGGAACTATTGTCTTGATTTTCTTAATTTCCACATAAGGGACCTTGTGGGATGAAAGGAAATTGAGAAATTAGACATTCAATTTGAAACTTAACCAAGACATTGGATGTGGTAAAAGAAATTCATTAATCAAGATGAAATCAATTGAACCCCACACATGTGCTTGTGTATCTTTTGTCTTATGGTCTTTTGAGAAAACATTGATCTTTTGGTCTGAAGGTAAAAGAATGTTCTTCAAAACCTTGGCCTTGTAAACAAGTCCTTATTAGGTTCATTTAGGATCAAAATCAAACACTTCATCCATCCCATACATCAATAAAAATCACCTCACCAACAACTCTTAGAAATCTTGGAAAAATCATTCATACTAGACTTTTGGTAAAATCCTTCAAATCAACATAAAAAATCATCTTGTTTGGCTAAGTGTGTGTGGATGAATCCTTCCTCATACACCTAGTTAAATTATCATCTTGTGGACAAGTTTATTCCAAGACAACATCTAACCTCTTGGAGTTTATGAGTTCATTATCAAATCCAAATCCAAAAATCCAAATCAAAATAAAATCCAAATCAAATTCAAATCAAATCCAATTCAAAACCCAAATCAAACCCAAAATGAAAAATCTAAAAGTCCTAAAGTCTAGTATTCCTCCAAGATTCCTAAAATTTCAACACCCATATCATTCACCCCTTTCATCTTTCATCTCATCATTGGTCCTAAATTCCTTAGAGATCAACAAGGTCAAAACAAAAGAAAAACATAGAATATAAACTTGATTCATACATCATGAGTGGTCTAAATAAGCCAAACTATCAAAGCCTTACAATGCTAATTGATTATCAAAACTCACATTTATACAATCCATACATGAGATCATTATCTCCTACAAACCTCAATGGTACAAAAATGTGAGTATTCCCAATCTAAAGTTTGGAACACGTTTTCCGATGCTAGATGTAAATCCAATTCCAAACCTACAAATCTATCAACCAAACAATCAATGCATGAGTCTTCAACAAAACAACATTATCCCACCAAATTCATACATGCCAAATGTGAATATACCAAGTACAACTTTACCAAACATAACCATTTCGAATCCACACTTGGGTATGTGCAGGATCATGATGGGCCAAAAAGTGGCAATGGAAAAAAAATTATGTTTTTCATCAACCCAAAAACGTGAAAAACAACAAGTTGACTTTTTTGTGGCTTGGGTGTCAGTACATTTCCCCAAAGCAATGCCCAAACCAATATTTCCATATATATATATGTATATGTATTTGCGGGCTATTAAAATCATTTACCATTTGCAAAGGCCATGAGTACACAATGAGGAGGATTTCCGAATATCAAATATGATTTAGTAGATATCCAATTTGAAAAGTTAGTTTTTGGATTTTTTTTTGCTTTAATTGATTTTTAAATTAGATTTGTATAATTTCATGTAGTTTTTTATGGATTTTTTTTCAAAATAGGGTTTTTGATTGATTTTTATGAAAAAACTTGAGTTTAGAATGGATTTTTATTAAAAATGAATGTTTTTTACAGATTTTGATTAAAACATAGTGTTTATGTATTTTTTAAAAAATTAGAATCTTATAGATTTTTGTTAAAAAGTAGGGTTTTTTTTGGACTTTTTTTAAAAACTAGGGTATTTTTACAATATTTTTATTTATATTGTCAAATTTCAATCATATTAATTAGTTTTTAAGTTTAATCAGGCATTATGGCTACTGAGAATGAAAATGCACAAATTCCAAATGATCCACCAACTGAGAATGAAAATGCACAAATTCCAAATGCTCCACCACCTCTGCAGCCATCAATTGAAGACTTAATTGGTGAAAAATTGCAGCAATTGAGGGGCATTTCTAATGTTTATACAAGAATCCCTCGATTATTTGAGATGTCAAACACATTGAAGGAAATAATTAAAAATATAGAAACCCTCTCCACCCAACATAATGCCTTTCATTCATGGCGAGAAGACATGAGGGAATATTACGCATGTGGATTGTCTTACGATGATGTGAAAGATCTCGGAATACCCGAAGGCCAAATTGCCTCTTTATTTGTTAACCCCTACACTGGATTGCCAATTAATGTTAATAAGCCAAAACTTTCTATAAAATGGTGCATGCATAGGGACATTGTAGATAACTTTTGGGATCGTTGGTGTATGGTTTTTGATAAACCACCAAACAACAATTGTGATATAGCATTTTACTTTATTAAAAAATTATATGTTGAGTTTGTGTTAGGGCATCATGTCAATTACTTTGACATTAAACCCTTTCAGGGTGTCGGTGGAGGTATGCCCCAGGATAGACCAAGGGCAGTTAGACTAGTCTCGTGCCCATATGTTCCCCCTCCTCCCTTTCCTCTGCCACCTCCAATATATCATCTAGATATTATGCAATATGCGGCCACACAGACTATCTAGGCTATTCACTCTTTGAGTGTTATTTTGGTTTCACATGCTTCTATAGTAGCTCAGCCACATTCTACTGATGTTGGCAATGGCTCGAGTGTTGTTGCGTCATCCTCATCAGGTCCACATATTTGTGTGCCACATACTTGCTCTATGTGCCACAAGATATGCTTGGGTCCTCTTGTATAGCTTGCCAAGCATCCCTTGGACACTTCTGATTATTACCTCCATGATGTGGACATTATAGATCAGACGCAGGGGAGTGGAGCGCACCATATAGAGTCCTCTCCTGCTAGAGAGGGGTACATTGGAATAGTGACACAAGTAAGATTTAAGTTGTAAATTCATAACTTGCATTTGTTTTTAAATGAATATTAATAAGAGATAGTATAAAGTACTAATATTTATTTGCATGGTCTATTTAATAATTTATTTTTAAGGAGGAGCTCACATAGGTGACTAATAGCACCCTTAGGGCCATTTCATTTGGCCTTGACACACACACAGTATATATTTTTGCACTCACTCATTTACATTTTTTATTATATACTTGCTTGTCATTTGAATTATCATTAATGAAATTATATAATAACTTATATGTTTATCTTATTTTCCTCTTGTAGGAAATACCTAGTGCGAGTGAGGTGTGACCTTGTCCAGACTATGGAGGTGCAATGCTAGATAAGGGGAAGGTAATTGAACTCGAATCTGATTGAATTAATATTTTTAAGATCTTATATTGATTATACATACATCGACATAGATTGGTAGTTTCATATGTACTTGTAATTTTTATGTATAGGCAGTTATGAGCTATACATCATTGTTGACAAGTGCCACAATGCCTGAAGGAGTAGGTATTGGAATACCTCAAGGAGTAGGTGTTGAAACACCTCAAGGAGGAGGTGTCGAACACCTAAAGGAGATAAAGAAAAAGATCATCCTAAAGAGGTATGTGTATTTTATTTTGTGTTTGGTAAATATGTTCCTATTAACGACAATTGTATGCTAACTTGGATCAATTTTATGTTTTTTTTCACATATATAGCTTGACATTACAAAATTTGGTTTGGTTGGTTCTTTGAGAGGGGCATATTCTAGTACTCCTAACCCTTTGAAGAGATGGATATTTCAAGTAATCAAGATTTCAATTTTAGAGTTCAATTATAATTCAATATATATTGATTTTGATGTTAATCATTCGATTTTAAAATCTATAGTATAACTAATCTCAATTGTGGTTTGAATTTTTCTTGTGTAGCTACCTTCAGAGCCAATGAGTGCTTCAAAGAGGCTCCATTTTGATGATCCACCAGTAGTTTAGACTGAGATAGACATTTTGGCATGTAAATTTTGAATAGACATTGAGATGGCATATGCCACATTTTGTAAAACTTTGTTTGAGTTGGAATTGATGCCATTTTTGTATATGGAGATACACTCAAGTTTATTGGATAATTTTATATATAGAAGTTGACAATTGAAATTTAATTTCTTCCTCATGTGCATGATTAAACTCTTTGAAAATTTAATCAGTGAGAAATGGTTAAATATCAATGTACAATAGCATAAAAAAGAATGGTTGTATTATGTAGTTTATATTCATATCATTGATTACATTGCATTGCACATCTTTCAAACTCAAATCATTACTTCACATTGCATAACTAACAACTAGATGTTGATAGATGAAAAAATTTCAATTACAATATAGTTTTTACAAAGTCAACCTAAGCAGTTATGCAATCACTTCACATTACATAACTAATAACTAGGAGCGGTTTTCAATTGCATTTGCTTGTCATGGAATTTTATGAGACCACATTTCTTTGAGGCATTTTTTCAAACAGTTCACTACCTTGTCTATGCTACCACATTTTTCATACATGTGCATGAAATCATTTTATCAAACAGTTCACTGGCTTGTTTTTATGGCTAAAATCATAAAAAAAGTGCTTTCAAACAAGCTATGGATTGATGCAAAGTGGGGGTGAAAACATATGTGAAAACTACCCTTGACTCCTTTGGACCAAATTTGAGAACTAATAACATACCCCTATCCTAGGCTAGTGAATTAGCCCTCTTTCACAAAGTAAGTTCCCTTTAAACACTTTATCTTCACAAGAACACCCCAAACAATCTTGAGTTGTGTCATAAAACAACAAATTCTAAGATTATTTTGCACCTACAGGTCCTTTAGCAAGCCGTCGCATGAAACCGTCTATTTACCATGCAAATGCATAGGGTTTATTGAAAGTACCACTTGCACAACTCCCCTGACCATACCACCAACTCAGAAACCTCATATTATGACCCCAATATGCTTAAACGTTAAATAGATTCCCCCACTCTCATTTATTTTAACAAACCCTAGGCTAAAAGCTCCATTTTCATGCAATTTAAGCAATGATTTGCTTAGGACAGCAAATCCAAGACTCACAAATCATTTCCACTTTCTTAAATGGACCTGCAAACATTCAAATCATATTGTACACAACCTCTCCACTGAGCCACATGAAAGATACAGTAGGTGGAGGGCTTCAATAATTCATAATTTACTCAAAATGCAAAATCTAGGTTCACTACCTGCCTTGAGAAAACTTGGCACAAAACTCACAAAAAATGAAAATAAAGCACTCAAATCAACTTTAAAGGGGTCTCAGGCCTACTGCCCCATCATTTCACATGCTATGCAGCCGTTTACTTGTTGTGTAGGGGTTGAACAATGGAGAAAACATAGATTTTTTCTATAGAAACCACAGCTTTTATAAAGTAGCTCAATATGATCTTATTGATTCTTCACAAAATTGCATTCATCAATCCCCAAAAATGACTTCTTCAACCTTTTTTAAGACTCTCCCCCACACAAAACGACCGATCAACTCCCAATAACTAACTTACAAACTAAGTTACTTGTTTGGGTTCGGGTTTGGGTTCAGGGGTTTGGTTCTCCAGTTCGGCTAATTTTTTTTGGGGGTGGTTCAGTTCGTTTTGGGTTCATTAGTAAAAAAAACATGTAAAAATAAAATATATATATATATATATATATACAGCCTAGAAGCATGAATTAGGATTAGAATATCACATAACATCATATAAACAACAAAACCACCATACACTTGAATGTCATTTAAAACATGCATGATAAATATTCATCATTGAAACTTGAATTGTAGTAGCTTGATATATAAAGTCTATTGATGCCAAGGTTCAATTTGTATGATTTTGAAAAAAAAAGCCAACTGAGTAGAGTTATCAGCATTCTTCATAAATCATAAGAATTTATTTAGTACACTAGCCATTTTGATGTCTTCTTGCAATCTCAAACGCTAAATTTGTGAAGAAGTTAACTTTGTTGCCCACTAGTTTCCATTAAAAAGAAAGAAATGAGCTATGATCTCATGGTTTTTTTCACACGAAAATTAGCATTGGAGTTCGGTTGGAGGCTAAAAACTACCAGTAAGTGCATAAATAAATCTTGTTCTACAACTCGCATGACCTAGCCAACTATTCCATCACATCTAGATGGTTACATTTAGGTTAGGTATGGTCCCCTTTCGCACCCAAACAGGCCGAAGTAGTTCGAGCTACGTTCAATCAGTGAGATCCCTTAAGAGTCCAAAGTGCAAAAGGGCAGCAATCTTTGACAGATTGTTTCTCGAAAACTGTAATGCCTACAAACTTTTTGTTTGAGGCTACGAGATCATGTTGGGACCCTCTACAATAACCTCTCTTGGTTTTTTCTATCTCAGAGAATTTTTCCCATGGTGGAAAGTTTTCAGTTGAGGGAAAAGTTGTCAGATGCAAGAAGTGTAAAGTTGCAAAGTGGTGCAACTTTCATTCAACAACTCGTATGACCAAACGGACTGTTCCAACACATCCGGATGGGTACGTTTACACTAGGGATGGTCTTCTTTTGCACCCAAATATGTCAAATCACTCTGAGCTACATTGGACCGCCAATTTCCCTTAAGAGTCCAAAGTGCTAAAAGGCAGCAATCTTTGAAGGACTATTTCTCGAAAACCGTGATGTTAATAGACTCTTTGTTTGAAGCTATGGGATTGTGTTTTTCCCATATACAATAACCTCTCTCGATTTTTGCTATCTCGGAAGCTTTTTCCCATGGTGGAAAGTTTTCAGTTAAGGGAAAAGTTGTCAAATGCAAGCAGTGTAAAGTTGCAATGTGGTCCAACTTTCATTCAGCAACTCGTACGACCAAAAAAACTGTTCCAACACGTCTAGATGGGTACGTTTATGCTAGGGATGGTCCTCTTTTGCACCCAAATATATTGAATCACTCTGAGCTACATTGGACTAGCGATTTCCCTTAATAGTCCAAAGTGCTAAAAGGAAACAATCTTTGAAGGGCTATTTCTTAGAAACCGTGACATTTACAGACAATATGTTTGAGGCTATGGAATTGTGTTTAGCCCATCTACAATAACCTCTCTCGGTTTTTGCTATCTCGGAGGTGTTTTCCCATGGTGGCAAATTTTCAATTGAGGGAAAAGTTGTCAGATGCAAGCACTGTAAAGTTACAAAGTGGTGCAACTTTCATTCTGCAACTCGTACGACCAAATGGATTGTTCCAACATGTCCGGATGGGTACATTTACGCTACCGATGGTCCTCTTTTGCACCCAAATATGCCAAATCACTCCGAGCTACATTGGACCAACGATTTCCCTTAAGAGTCCATAGTGCTAAAAGGCAGCAATCTTTGAAGGGATATTTCTCAGAAACCATAATGTTTATAGACTCTCCATTTGAGGCTATGGGATCACGCTTGGCCCATCTACAATAACCTCTCTCGGTTTTCTCTATCTCAGAGGTTTTTTCCCATGCTGGAAAGTTTTGAGTTGAGGGAAAAGTTGTCAGATGCAAGTAGTGTAAAGTTGTAAAGTCATGCAACTTTCATTCTGCAACTCATACGACCAAATGGACTGTTCCAACACGTACAGATGGGTATGTTTATGCTAGGGATGGTCCTCTTTTGCATCCAAATATTCCAAATCACTCTGAGCTACATTGGACTGGTGATTTCCCTTAAGAGTCCAAAGTGCTAAAAGGCCATACCATCTATTGTATAGTCTGTAGCTAGATAGTATGGCCATGGTAGATTTTATTAGGACTATATAAGGTGACTATGTGGGTTTAGAGAGCTGGAAAGGTTTGTACTTGAGTTGGTGAGTTGCCATGCACAGCGAAAATGAGTGAAATAAGGTGAAAAATGGTGGTTACAACTTGCTAATGTCAATGAAATGTGGGGGAAGCAATATTTAAGGTTGGATCAAGCTTGTGCAGGTCCTAATAGACGTTTTTGATGAGTTTATAGGGTGTGGAAAGGTTGGAAACATTGATTTCCTTAAAAACCTCATGAAAGTTGCTAAAAATGAAGTTGCACCCAAGTTGGATTTGAGGAGCAAAAGTGGAAAGCCACTATAATTTATTATAAATAAATAGGAGATATTACAAAACCTAGTTCAAACAAGTATACTGACAAGAAAGAACCAGGAAAAAAACCTTCGGTTGTAGCTCGATTAAGTACAAAAAGTTATTATAGAATTGTCCCAATAACAGGAACAAGGCATACACCTGTATGACTAATTCAACCTATGAGTTTCCAAAATACAAACCCCTTTACATTTTAAACATACCCTTTATACAATGCTAGACATTTGACCCATATTTCAAAAAACATCACTAGATATAGATTATGCCCATACACAGTTATGACCTTTTTACATTGTTTCACATTTGAAAATTCAAATTTTACAAAATTTTCCTATTAGAGGCATTGAGGGCATAGTCTTCCACAATAGTAGTATTTTCATGTTCTAGATTGACAAGCACTTGTACAAACCATCAAGGTAGCTTAGAATAACCAGTCTATATTATTCTAAATGACACAAAATATGATGAGATGGTAATGAAAACTATAAAAGAAGCTTAGAATAACCAATCTATATTGTTGTAATTTGTTGCATACCTCTTTGAAAGGATCAGAGTTGGCTATTGTTGTAGTAGGTCCATGATCAATCGTGCAAAGAATATCACAAAAATGGGAAAATGAGAAATCTATATTGTCACAATAAAAAAGATGCTTAGATTATCAAATCTATATTAATCTAAACAACCTGAATGATGATGAATTGGTGATGCAAACTATAAAAGATGCTTAGAATAACCAATCTATATTATTCTAAATGACCCAAAATATGATGAGATGGTAATGCAAACTATAAAAGATGCTTAGAATAACCAATCTATATTGTTGTAATATGTCGCATACCTCTCTGAAAGGATCAAATTTGGCTATTGTTGTAGCAGGTCCATGATCAATTGTGCCAGGAATATCACAAAAAGGGGAAAATAAGAAATCTATATTGTCACATTACAAAAGATTCTTAGACTAAAAAATCTATATTAATCTAAACAACCTGAATGATGATGAATTGGTGATGCAAACTATAAAATATGCTTAGAATAACCAATCTATATTATTCTAAATGACACAAAATATGATGAGATGGTAATGTAAACTATAAAAGACGCTTAGAATAACCAATCTATATTGTTGTAACTTGTCGCATACCTCTTTGAAAGGATCAAAGTTGACTATTGTTGTAGCAGGTCCATGATCAATCGTGCCAAAAATATCACAAAAGTGCATACAAAATATTACTATTAAAGACACCTGCATTGCAATAGTATACAAAATATCAATATTAAATAAAGAAAACTAATGAACTTAAGCATAATGAACGTAAGCATTGTACCTTCCATTCTTGAAAATGCTATTCAAGTGTGCCTAAAGGGTCATCTCTTTTCTTAAGAGTATCCAATATTACTTCATGATCAACATTACTAAGTGTCCATAGTTGTTTTATCTTTGGTTTGGCATGATGCTTCAACAACTTAAGATTTGTTTCTATAACAAGTGAAAATACATGAGAATGGTTTTGTGCTTCTCGTAGTCTTCAAATGCAGGTATTCCATTCTTTCTAATCATGTATGTTCGCAACCAAGTTCCTGTAACCACAACTGAACCTATAGGATACATGAAACCATCATCATCTTCCATCGATTGTGTTAGCTTATGCTTTACCCACACACATCGATCCAACCAATAATCTAATCCCTCTTCATTCCCCTCCAGTGCAACAACTACAAAAACATGTCTTGGCTGTAGTAGATCTGAAAGCTGGTCGTAATCAACTAAGATTTCCATTGTGTCATTTGTCATGGATATTGTTTCAGATAAAGGAGTTAGATACTGTGGAACCCATGTATCCACCCACTCACTTGACTCACATTGATCCCACTCACACTGAATATAACTCTGGAAAAAAACAAGCCAACTCTCGTGTCCAAATGGTCCATGTGCCTGCATCTGAGCTTCGAAATGAATTTGCATCTTTAAAGAATCTTTGATTGTATGAAAATCCAATATTCCTCCCACTGTACCCTCCTCAACCAACCAAAATAATCTGTGCACTGTTGAATCAAGTGTCCCTCCCTATGACAATGTTGAACTACACCAATCAACAATAGAATGTACATCGCTGAATCTTTCTCCTGAAATCTTCAGTTGCTCCTTAACTAAAGCTCTCTTTACGCATGCACCTGTTCCATCTCCTTAAATAAAGCTCTCTTTACGCATGCACCTGTTCCATCATTCTCCCCTTTCCCATGCTCAGCTTAAAAAAAACTCCAAATATGAGGTACACCCCTCTCTACATGCATTCTACTCAACCAATAAAACATATGAGCATTCTTGAATTGACCTGTGCAATTATCTAGCCAAATGAGATGTCGGCCCAGTGGTATATCATGCTCCTGCAAGAACTCAAAAAAATTCTCGAAACAATGTTGGATATACTTGGATGAGTGAGATCTATCATCACTCATATAAAAATGATACTTGTTGATTATCTTTCGATCCTCCTCTATACTATCAGGTGCATGTCTAAACATTATGTGGAAAAAAATAACAATCTGAATCGAATTGTAATACTAAGATTGTACCTCATTTTGTGGTTGCAATGTGTAGTTTTCTACAAAATCAACCACTCATATAATAGTTCCAATCAGAAAAGAGTCCTTACACATCCTGAATTGTTGATCCAACCATTCAGACCTATGACTATGACTATGCCTTGCATACTTGTAGAAAATATTGTCCTTAAAATATGAAATAAAATGAACAACACTACATTCTTTTGTAACCAACTCACATCTAGAACATTCACCTCCAATCTACAAAGTATATTTGACTATCTCATATCTCTTTTTCTCAGCAAGATTCTTTCAAAATTCATGTTCAGAACCCTCATGAAAACATTGAACAAACTTAGACAAGCCACCACATTGTGAGCACTTTCATTTAAACAATCATTTCTAAGCAACCATCATCTCTGGAACATAAAAATAGATCTAGCAAGTCCCTTGATTTTTGAAGATGCATTACACCACACTCCTGCAAAATTTCATTAGTATGCAAAGTAGAATGGATATAGCATAATATTTCATGGTACATTGAAAACACCACATGGTATTTGCAACAACAAGTATTACGAATCTTAAGAGGCACACAATAAAATGGCTTCAAACCTTCAAAAATCCTTTGCGAGATTTCCATATTTGGATGTTTTTCAATAAATTTTTTGAACAACATTGTTTGGCTTGATTCCAAGAAATGTTTAGGATGTGGTATATTGTCTTGATTTCCAATTATTAACTTTAAAACATCCTTTGCAATTGGTGATACTCTAGAGTTATCATGCCAAAATTGTTGAATTACCTGCTTTACATTATCGGTTAGCTTCTTATCAGCACATGCAATGAAGCCTCCCAGAAAAAGCCCATGTATCATTTTGAAGAGGATCATCTATTTTTTCTCTTCTTGCGAGTGCTCTATCTAAATTTTTACGATTTATGTCAAAATCAATACAAGTTTGTCTCATAAAGCGAGATTTTTTCAATTGATAGCTTTCTAGGGTGGTTGTAATGACTCTCCAAGAAGCTCTCTTATCCGTTTACTTGTTATTTTTTCCAATAGACTTGAGAGAATTAAAAATATTTTTGACAATAATAGAATTTTTTTTTATCTTCTTGTTCACATGAATCTTCAATTTGGATAGCAAAGGTCTCATCTTTTGCATCTTTAGCAATTGTACAAAAAGTTGGCATTGCTTGATCAATGTCTTATCGCTAAAATATTGGCTGAAAATTATTTTATCCCACAACCATTCGATAGTTCGTGTTGACCTCTTGCCTTCAAAATTGTTTATAATGTTCTCATCAATTTCAAGTAACCATTTAGGGGTTTTTGAAGGTCTTGAATTTGGAATATGTCTTTCTTCCACACAAGGTTCTTCATTTCTCATGTAATCTGGTGAAACATAATTTACACTTGCTTCAATATTATGTTCAAAATCTTCATTTCCAACATTTTCACCTTGAACATTTTGAATATCAATTTGAATAATTTCATTCCCAATTTTAGTATCATGTTCAACACCTTCAATTCCAACATTTTCACTTTGAAAATTTTCATTATCAATTTCAATATTTTCATTTCCAATTTGAATATCATGTTCAACATCTCCAATTCCAACATTTTCACCTTGAACATTTTCATTATCAATTTCAATATTTTCATTCCCAATTTGAATATCATGTTCAAAATCTTCAATTCCAACATTTTCACCTTGAACATATTCAATTTCCTCTTCACTTGAAAGACCATAGGGCTCAGGTTCACCAATATTTAACATACCTTGTCTTCTCTTCCTATGACCTTCTCTATCTCTTTGTCTATATGCTTCAATTTGTTCTTTTGTAGGCTTTCTCTTATGTTTTTGCTTCTGATGACTGTTGTTCCCCATTATACCTCATAAAAGATGCTAAAAAATCATTACTTATGACAAATTTGAGTAGAAGATGCTCCAAAAAGTTGATATTTGTCTCTTCTTGTCTAAAACCGCACATTTTTCACCTGCAAATCCTCAATACAGAATGTAGGGTTCGTTGGAATGCACAAAACGACCCACATGGGGTTTTTCTATGGCCCAAAAATCTAATATCCGATATAATCTGATATCCAGTACAATTTGATATCTAATTTGAAAAAAAAATTAAAATGTTTTGTAATGG